>JAULKM010000009.1:4818983-4836894 GCA_032355605.1 Rubia tinctorum
ATTTATATTAAAATATTATGAATTTTAATTATTTAAGAAATAATATTATTATTAAAAAATGAGTTCATATGAAAATTATATTTTTGTTTAAATTCGGTCCATATACAAATCGAAAAATAATATTATAATATTTTTATATAAATAATAATTAAAATAGATATTTTTCAAAATAACTATAAATCATAATTCAATTACAATACAATAGTATAATATTTATTTTTAAAACCGAAATAAAAATTAAAATTAATTAAAAATTAGGGGACGCATTATGGATGTCCAACTTGATGCTTCAATAAAACAAATTAACGGACAGATGGATTACTGTAAAAATTAATGATGGAATTAGGGATGGCCAGTTTAAAAATTAAATGATGAATGCAGCATGTTTTCCCTCGACTAAATTTTCCCATACATTTTAAACCTCTTTTACTCATTGCATTGCAGGATAGAACATGGATACTTTTTCACATGTTCCACCGGGTTTTAGATTCCATCCTACAGATGAAGAATTAGTGGATTATTATCTCCGTAAGAAGATTGCTGCAAAACGAATCGATCTGGATGTGATCAAGGATGTTGATCTCTACAGAATTGAACCCTGGGATCTTCAAGGTAATCATAAACACATACAAACATCTTATGTTCTAATTTTTAAAAAAAGATTTCATGCCTCCATGGTCAAATCAAGTCATCACACGATTCAAAGTACTTAATCAGAGAAAGACTCGTATGAGACAATTTTACCATCACCTAAGGTGAGACAAGAGATTAAATAAAGTCTTAAAATTAAATTACACAAAATACCCAATACCATCTTCAATCTTTAACCAATTGTATTTTGACCCTCCTCACCATAACATGAATTGAGACCGTTTCACCCAAGTTTTTATGATGCAGAACTGTGTACGATAGGAAGTGAAGAGCAGAATGAGTGGTATTTCTTCAGTCACAAGGATAAGAAATATCCAACTGGAACTCGAACAAACAGAGCTACAAAAGCTGGATTCTGGAAAGCCACGGGAAGAGACAAAGCTATATACTTAAAGCAGAGTTTGATTGGGATGAGAAAAACCTTGGTATTTTATGAAGGTCGCGCTCCCAATGGACAAAAATCTGACTGGATCATGCACGAGTACAGACTCGAAACCAACGAGAATGCCACTCCTCAGGCAAGTCCACATTTTCCAATTTTATCTGTCATATATTTACATATTAATTAATACTCCGTATTAAAATTTTCATGCATGGATATTTGTACTCCGTTTTTGTGCATGGATATTTATCCTTAGTTTCACAGAAAAGATGTTCACATTTTGATGGAATTATAGAACTAAAACCGGGCAGGAAATGTGCAGGACTAGAAGGAAACAACTATAAAAGACTTTGGTAAAACAATAATATTTTTCACTCTCGAATGAACCCAATTAGATATTGCATATATACCTAGCTAGATTCTCTTTCTTGAAGTCCATTTTCGCACGTTGTTAATTTTTGTTTTTTCGGTCCAACTAGTGGAGAAAATCTCATTAAATGCGATTTTATCCACCTTTGATTGGGGTCTGAAATAAGTTCTAAATTCGGAACCTCTATTTCTGATGTCCCAAAAAAATTGCTGCCGGAAATATGAGGTTTTCGGAAGCATTGAAAGCAAAAAATACAGATCCACACTCCCAAAATACAAATTAACACTTCAAACAAACAAAAGTACACATTCACCGGTTCTCCTGTGAGGTGGAGGGTTCTCTGGCACAGTGGCCATTCACGGTGGACTCTTCATGGTGGTGCGTCACGACAGGCTTCACGATGGTGGGTCAGGCACGACGTCGGTGTGAGGAACTAGGGTGGCATGATGGCACGTAATGGCGAGCTTCACGCTGGTGCATCGTGGAGGGTTTCACGGTGGTATGTCGGGCGCAACGGAGGCGTGAGGAACTGAGGTGGAATGGTGGTGCGTTGTGGCGAGCTTCACAGTGGTGCATCGCGACGGGCTTCACAAAGGTGTGGTGGTACGCCCCGGGGCGGTGGGGAACTAAAGTGGCACGGCGTGGGTTTCAAGCGGCGGAGGAGTTAGAGTTTCAGGCGGTGGGGGCGTTAGGGCTTCAGAAGGCGGAGGGGTGAGGGTTTCAGGCGGCATGAAGAGGTGGTGGTTGAGGAGAGAGGGTGGAAGAGTTAGAGTAGAGGCGGTGGAGGTGTGGTGGTGGAGTGAGGAAGGAGGCCGCAGAGGCTTGAGGGAGATGGTGTTGGAGAGTGACTGTGGAGGTGTGCGTGAGGGGAGGGTGAGAATGAAGAGAGAAAACTTTGGGTTTTGAAAAAATAACTAAGGTTTGCATTTTCTTTATATAATTGGGGTAAAAGACCCAACAAAGACACCCCATTGAAGACGGTTATACATTATAACCATCTTTAATCGATTTTCATTAAAGGCAGAACCGTCTTTAATCAATTGAAAACTGCCTTTAAAATGTCCAGCGTGAATAGGGAGAGAGTTCCAAGTTCGAAACCTCTTTTGGATCTCAATCAAAAGCGGTTCCTCAAGAACTGCCTTTGATTGAGTGTCTTTAACACTACTATAAATTAGAGCTATCGTAACACTTTTTTGCAACACTTATTTAAAATGTTACAATAGCTTATAAGATGTTACTTACAACTTTGAAAATATTACATAAATATTGAAAAGTGTTAACTAAAATTTAAAAAAGTGTTACATTATATCTAATGTGCCATCGCCTAAGTTAATACTTGTAAAAGTGTTACAATTGGTTAAAGTGTTACAATAGCACCTAAAGTAACACTTTTACAATTATTACCTTAGGTGAGGTTACATTAGACCTAACGTTAACACTTTTTGAAATTTAGGTAACAATTATGTAACACTTTTCAAAAGTTTGAGTAACACTTTATAAGCCATTGTAACATTTTAAATATGTATTGCAAGGAAAGTAGATTAGTTTTAGTTTGTAGTAGTGTTAATCACCTCCTCTCCACTAGTGTAGTGTCCAGTTGAGTTTAATTACTTGGTGGTGAGTTGAGTTTATTGATTATGAGTTGAGTTTCTTGCTAACACATGTAATGCAAGTCATTTTAATTAGGTCTTTCAATTTTATTATTTAAAGTCTCTATCTTATCTTACATACATAATAATTTTCTCGATCCGCCAGGAGATCGTTACGTGAATATGATCATGCTCCATTGCTAGATTATTAGAGGACTGACCAAAAATCATAATTATATAATTGGAACAGGAAGAAGGATGGGTGGTATGTAGAGTTTTCAAGAAGAGGTTGGCAGCAGTAAGAAAAGAGGGAGACCACGACTCACTTTGTTGGTACGATGAACAAGTTTCCTTCATCCCAGATTTCGATTCTCCAAGGACCATGTCTCAACCCTATACTTCATACAACATTAACAATCCTCACAACAACTCATGCAAACAAGAGATCCATCAATTTCACAACAACCACCATGATGCATTCCTCCAACTCCCTCAGCTCGAAAGCCCGAAACTCTCTTCGCACAACTCACTGATTCCATACTCATTTGAGAGATCCCTAATGCAATCTTCAAATTTTAGCCAAGAATCACATCCTTTTCTTCAAACTCAGCATTTGAGCCCGTTATACTGCGGCACCACCACCGATCAGGTGACAGATTGGCGAGTTCTCGACAAAATTGTTGCATCTCAGCTCAGCCACGAAGATGCGGCCGCTAAGCAAGGCTCCTACTCTGATGCACCGTCTTCTTCTTCTTCGCTTCAAGAAATGGCCTCGTCGGAAGTTGCTTCCATGGCTACACTAAATCACTCTTCTCAAGTTGATCTTTGGAGGTGAAATGCATGCATGTTAAATTAACCTAATTATAGGGAATTAATCAATATGGTGATCATTATTAATAGAAGAGATCAAGAGAATGTGTGACCTCATGAATGTACATAATAAAATGCTGAAGTACTATATAAGTAACTTTTAGAGGCATATCATATATTCATATAAACTTGGGTCTTGGATGAGGTTATTTTTTAATAAGTCTATATGAATACGTGGTTCATTTGTAATATCCAAACCTGCTAGTGCATGGCATGGCATTACTCTGGGATTATTGATTATGCTTTTCCTTGTAATGAAAACAAAAAGGTATATTAAGCATCTTTCAGTGTTTCATCTTCATTTGTTTTTGGCTTTCTTTCACCTCCAAAATGTAATTTATTAAGTGTTCCATTTTTTTGGAAAGTACATAACATTTCTGACTATATATCTCCCACCACTCACTCCAACTTAGAATGTTCTTTCTATTAGACAATGATTTTCCCGTCATGTCTGACGGGAATTTGGAAAAATAGAACTCATTTTAGTTAAAATTCATCAAAAAAATTTGCATTAAAGGCGAACGATATTCCCAGGTGATATGGTTCTTTCTGTAACGGGGAAAAGGAGAGAAAAGGATCGTTTGTTTATCCTACATGCATGCAAGAAAAATATATATGGACAAACTGCATTAATTCGAAAAGGATGACTGGTTCATTGTCCCATTCAAATGTTTAGAATTTCAAGGAAATTAATTAAATATAAGCAAATAATCTTATAACCTGGAGCTGCATGTATGTATCTTGGAGACTAGCTACAAGCAGTGGCGGAACCAGGAGTTCTGGCAAGGGGTGGGTGAAAAGGCGTGGTGGCGGACGGACGGACGGACGGCCGGCGGGGCGCGACGGATGAACGACGGCGTCGGTGGCGGCGACTCGGCGGGGCGGGCGGATGAACAACCGGTGGCGGTGGCGGATAGAGGCTGCAAAAGCCGAAATGAAGAACAAAAGGACCAACAACGGATGAAATGTTAACAAAGCATTAAGGGTTTGGGTTGGACTTAGGCCGATTAGGTTTCAGCCCAATTGGCCCTTCTTTTTTTTGGACGCAAACAACGTGAAACGACGTCGTTTAACTTATCAAAACGATGTCGTTTTGATAAGAAAAACGACGTCGATTTGCTTAGGCGGGAAACAAAAAAAATAGAAAAACGGGTCATCTTCTCCGGCGTTCTTCCGCGGCCGAGAATCGCCGGAATCCACCGTTTACGAAGGGGGCAGAATCCATGGATTCCGGTGGCCCTTAGCACTAATTTTTGGGCCGCCAGATCTTAGGGGTGACGCCAGCACCCCTCGCCACCCCCTGGTTCCGCCCTTGGCTACAAGCACTTGACCTTGAATCGGAACTAGCGAATGGACATGTGTAAATGCTTTGGCAGAACCTTTATTCTAGAAAATAAATTGTTCTACAATCCTACTTCCATTCAAAATTAAAGTTTGATAACGTTTCACATAAAAAATCATATTTCTACAATTAAAACAGACATAAAAATAAAAGTGTGATGCATAATACTAAAGTGTGACGCATAATACTCTATTCGCTCCATGCCAGTAATTTTGTTTTCACAACTAAATAGACACAGAAATGGACTCTCTTCAAAAAGTTAGTTTTACTATTAAGATTGTAAGCATTCCTTTGGTTCTAAAGACTAAGGAGTGTAAAACCAGCTAAATTTAAAATTACCAAGTGGCATTATATATAAATAAGATGGCCATGCATGGTCTTGACAAAGGTTAAATGCAACATAAACTTCAGGAAAAAGAAAAGGTCATTTTTCTCTTACCTACTTCATGCTTAGTTTTAGACATGCATGCCATATAGAAAGACACAATATCCAGAACGAAAGAAAAAAAGAGCCCCCTTTGACAGATTTAACATGTGTTTTTGACACAAATAACAGACCCCTGCCTCCCATTTATGAATGAAATATATGAACAATAGCATATGTCTGAGTAGATGACATGAATCTCCTTACGAAAATCGGGACTAACTAGTTGTTGGAGCCCCGATGATGTGAATCTCCTTGCGAATTCGGAAGTGGAAACTGGAGAAAATTTCAAGATTGGTGCTACAGTGTCAGGCGTGGGATGCAAATGGGGAGGACACATTTCGGAAATGCATCCTCAAGCTTTTTTTAAAATTTATTTTCTCCATGCAGAAGCTGCATTTTGGAAATGCCACTTCATCTTTTTTTTGTTTTTTTCGTTTTCGACTTGCTTTTGTTTCGTTGACTGAATATTTGTTTTAACCAGAATATGAAGACACATTTCGGAAATGCGTCCTTAAACTTTTTAATTTTTTTTAAATTTTCTCCATGCAGAAGCCGCATTTCGGAAATGCTACTTCACCTTTTTTGTTATTTTTTCCATTTTCGTCTTGTTTTTGCTCCGTTGACCGCATTTTTTAAACCAGAATATGAAGACGCATTTTGGAAATGCATCTTCAGTTTGTCCTTTTGTTTTTGGTCTCCTTTCTCTTCTGATTCATTTCTACTCTCATTTGTTTTTCTTCTGCGTTTGTTCTCTTCCTTTCTCAGCCACTACCTCGAAATAAAAAAAACTAGGTTATTCAAGAAATGATTAATACATTAATTCATAGGAAAACACACACACACACACACACATATATATATATATACATACATATGTATTAAATTTCGTTCATACAAAAATACCAGAAACATAAGAAAAATACAAACAAAAAATAAATATTAATACAACGCATCCTCTACGTTACTTATCTAGGACTATTATTTCAAAATACAAAAAATAAAATAATAATTTAAATATAAATTAAATAGAGGACGCGATCGCTATTTCAGTTTTTTAACCAACACATTCAAGAAAAATAGATAATATATTAAATACATTAATATGTATTACAAAAACAATTATTTTATTAAAATTATGCATCCTATACATTTTTAGGTTTTTTTTAAAAAAATTTATCGAAGACAAAAAAATTTTAAAAAATATTTATGCGTCCTTTTCATTTATTTATTTTTCCTTTACAATTAACGGAACATAATCAAATAAAAAAGATTATTAATTTTAGAGAACACATTATTGAAATGAAGATGCATTTTTTTTATTTTTAGGAAAATTTAATAAATTAAAAAAACAAAATTTAAAATTAACATTGAAAACGCATTATCGAAATATCAAAATGCGTCTTCTCAATTTTTTAATTTTTTTTGGAAAATTCAATAAATTAAAAAAATTTGAAATTAACATTGAAGATGCATTATCGAAATGCATTATCGAAATGCATCTTCGATTTTTATTTAATTTTAAAAAAAATTCAGATACAATAAATCTAAAAAATTAAATTAAAAAATACCTCCCACGAAATGCGTCTTCACAGTTTTTCTTTTTTTAAAAAAATTTTCAGAAACAAAAAATGAAGGGAAAAAATTTAAAATTCCCTCATGAGGACACATTTCGGATGCCCTATTCAGCATTCAAAATCAGATTTGTAACCCCATCCAAGGAAGAACTCGTGGAAACGGAGTATTACTAGCTATGTGATGTTTAGATACTGTGTTAAAGGAGTTGCAGAAGTAAGTGTAAGATGAAGAAGTAGGGTATGAGAATGAGATGGGAGTAAGTTACGCAATTTCGAATATAGTATTGTACGAGTACTAATGATGAAATGATGGTGAGAAACAGACAATGGTACAAAATGTTTTGTGTTTGACTTGGACATGTTTTCTTTTATGTTTTACTTTGGTTGAACATTCAAACCATCAAATTATTTTTTAAGCAATATCGCAAGTTTCCAGACACAATAAGTGAACGTGATCTAGATCTTTCTTACACAAAATGCACTGCACGCTAGCTTCTATTGTGCTTAAATGTATACTTATCCAATTTAGTTTAAATATATATATATATATAATATCTTATTTAAATATACAGCTGAAAATGATAGTCACTTGTATTATGTTGATAATTATTGAGTCTGGATTTAATTTGCTTCCATGATCAAGTGAAATTCAGGCTTTGTCGTTCAAATTCTTCCCCATCAAATAGCAATTTTAGTCCATTTTTGTTATAAAAAAAATTACAGTTCAATTTAGAACCATTTTACATTAAAAATAAGTTACTCTCATATCCAACCAGAATCTGCACACTTTATTTTTTTATCAATCTCAGACAAATTTGCACACTTCTTATTCAACATGTCATTAGACACTATTAACCCTAACAAAATTAAAATTTTACACAATTTAACATCTAAAAATTCACTTAGAAATCCTTCAACCCTAACTCTCCCCGACCCTCTGCCACCGGTTCCCTCACTGCCATCACCATTAAATTCGCCAAAACTATTTTTGAATCAAACTCGCTCCGGTGGTGGAGTCTATCTCCGATCCGGTGGTGGCCCGTTCAAGATATGATTTGAAAACTCAAGATTTTGTTTACATCACAACTAGAAAACTCAAATCCACCCTCCAAAGTGGAGCCCCGCTGCAGAGAGAGGAAGAAAGGAATAGGCGAATGGGTGGGGAGAAGCGGAGGGCAGAGGGAGGCGAAGAGGCGCGGAGGGAGGCGGAGGTGGAGATTGTAGGGAGGTGGAGATTGTAGTGAGTTGGAGAGGCGGAAGGCGCAGATGGAGGCGGAGCAGTGGGAGGCGAAGAGTCGGAGGGAGGCGGATGGCAGAAGGATTGAAGAATTTACGGGGTAATAATTGTGTGTCTGTATTCATCCTCTTGGGTACATTATATACTTGTACAAAAGACCTATTACAGATTAGAAAATGAATTCTAATCTAATTACAATTACAAATAATATTGCTAAATATCACTATTCCTTAATAGGGATTGAGGTAGAGAGATGAAGAGGAACATATCTGAAAGGAAGGAAGATGACAAGAGGGCAGGAAGTACAAGATAGGGGTAAAATAGACATTTCTCTTTAGTGAAAATAAAAGTTCAAGTTTCTCTCCCTGTAGATTCCTCAGGGTCAGAGGAAGTATTACTTAGGCCAAAATAAATTATTCTGAAGTAAAAAAACATTTAAGATCCTCATAATAGAAATTAAAAATTCGTCAAACAAAAGTGTCTGTCTTGAGATTAGACGCTTGAACTAATGGATACTAGTTTAATTGATCTAGTCAGTGTATATTTTTTAATTGTGAAATCAGTTCTTTTATTTGCGTAATTTTGAAGAGTAATCAGTAGTGGTGTCTCTTCATTTCTGAAAATTTGAAAGGCGAGCAAGAACTAGAGGCGGAGAGACAGATGCAGCATGCGCATGCTCTGAAGGCCGGTAAGGCTGTGCATGTGAATCTATTTGGTCACTTAATTAGTAGAGTTTAGAATGTTGTGCGGAATAACGAGAAAAAACAAGCGAAGAAAATAAAAGTAAAAGATAAAACACTAGAATTTACGTGGTTCACCAATTTGGCTACATCTACGGCCGACCAAGATCGGATTCCACTAGAGAGAAAATGCCAGATTACAGATTTCCTAATCTCTATTAATCCTATCTCTTATAGTTATAGTAAAAGGATGAGGCACTATATATAACCCTCTCCATCACAGTGAGACCTCCGTACCAACATGTCGAAGCGGCTAATACGTATTCAAGGCATACCAACACATAGAGAAAATAAAAAACACATAAGAGAAATAACTTTTATTCATAGTGGAATAGGGAACATAGAGGATAAGTATCGAAGGAAAAATTCATAGGAGAAAAGTTCATACATCATTATTCCTTACGCTTCACTCAACAACAGGGGGACTTGAGGGAGTAGGATGACACTTAGCCTTTGGTCAAACTCGTGGGTCTGACAGCTTTCACTCTTCGATCTCATCCACCTCGAGGCTACGGATCTCCTCAACAGTGAAAAAATGGTCGGAAGCCTTCAGGTTCTCAAGTAAGAAGGGGTAGAAATCATTCTTGTACACATCCACCATGTTAGCATATTCAGCTGGAAGATCTCGGCTAATGGTCGTGAAAATAAGGTTCCGAGAAACCCCCATGAAGGTCTCGAACAAGGACCCAAAGAAGCATTGGAACCTCTGTGTTTTCACCACCTTATTGGTGTAGTCCTCGAGCATAGAGAATTGTTATTCGGAAGAGCATAGCCCTTCATGCCTATCATTATTTTGAGTCAGAGACTCAACAGACTTCTCCGACTTTGATAGATACTCCTGAACCTCGGCCTTGCGATCGAAGGCAGTCTTCTCGAGCTTCTCTAGAATCTCCTTCACTTCTACCTTGTGACAGGAGGCGGCGTTCTTGATCTCCTCCTGAAGCTCCCCCACCTTAGTTTTGAGCTCGTGGGTGAAACTAGAGGTAGCCTTAGCCCCTTCGGGCTGGCTAGCCTTGGCCAGGAACTCTCGAAGGGTGAAGTTCATTGCTCCCTCTGCAGAAGGCACCACAGGGATTGTAGCAAGTGAGGGATCGAAGGACCCCAGGGATACGAGGATACCTTCCCCTACATAAGCCCCAGAATTAGCATTGGGCTTGGATAAGGTTTGGTTGTTATTATTCTACCTTTGGGGGAAAGGCTAGGAGATGCAGGCCCCACGCTACCCCTTTTTGCACCAATCTCAGACTCATTACCCCTAGGAAGTTATTGGTGCGGGAGGGGAGGGGGAGGGGGTATTGGTGTTGTCTTTGTTGGGAGATAGAATAACCACCTCCTCCTCGAACTAAACTAGATCGCTACTAAAACCCACTGAAACAAAAAGAAAAAAGTATGAGAAAATTAAACGTAGAACTTCCACAAAAAGTAAAGACAAATCTCAAAATGTAGCAAACACCTTCAAGAAACCGGGGGGCACTCTTCGAAGAAGTCTTTGCCCATCAATAACATTCTGAGTTTTAAGGCAGAGGGCTCAGTCTCTCGTGTTTGAGCGGTGGGCTTCAAAGTGCCACCACCCTTCTCACTTTTTGACTTTTTGGAATCTCCTTCCTCTGCATTTTAAGGGCCTTCCTCTTTTTCTTTCTGGGCCTACCACCATCTTCTTCTTTCTTATTATTTTTCTTCTTCTTCTTCCTTTTGGAGGAGGGGATATTTTAAGAATCAATAGGTAGAGGTGACTTTATCAAAACTGAGGCTTGTCCATATACCTACTTCTCATATACCTCCGAGGGCCAAGTATAACCAGACCCTTGCTTTTTGTAGAAGGTTACGACATCTAAGGTCTCCCCCAGTAACTTATCCTTTTCCATGATCAATTCCTCTGGCATAGAGTACATTGCAGCGTTCTCGAACTTGGATTTCAAATTCCATTGAGGGATCCAATAACATTTAGCTTTGCACTCGAATGTGTAAATAGGTGGCTTATGCCATTATCGATAGTTTGAGGAGATCTCGATGGGGTGCTTCGAAGATCTATTGCTAAGAGTGAGAATGCCCTTGATCTCCGTATCCTTATGCAAAATCTTTCTACTCCAGAACAAGTAATATAGGGATCGAAAGAGCTCATAATTATTAGTGATCTATATGTTGTGACACAAGGTCATGAACGCCATGACGTAGGTTACGTCATTCGAATGAAGTTGGGCCAGGTTGACTTGATGCTTTATGAGAAGCTGAGAGAGAATAGGGGGAAGCAGAAAACAAAGTCCAAATTTTAGATAATGTTCATAGATGGCACATTTCACAGGTCAAAGGCTTCTAGGAGTTTCGTCGTCTCGAAGAACCTCCAGCTTGAGATCCGCGGGAATCTTGACCGCGAAAGGATGAGTAGACAACAAATTGGAGATTTCCTTGAGAATTTGCTGGGAATCTCCATAACAAGGGTAAGAATATCCTCCCAAATGAATAATCTCTCCTATTTATCCTTTTGGAGTACTACCTTCCTCGGAACCCTCTCCTTCGATAAAACCCACTTCCAGTGGTGATGGACATTGGCCAAAGTCTTTCTATCTTCCCCATTAGAAGTATCCAAATCGATGATTGAGGAAGAAACAACATCGGGATTCTAAAATGGGAATTGTTCCCTCTGTCTCCAGTGGAAGAGGCCGAAAAATACCCCGTATTCCCCCCTTAAACCCTGACATCATTTGTGAAAATTATAAAAAGAACAAAGAAATGGGGAAATAAAGGGAATAGAGGAGACTTATTTGTGGTTTTAGCGGAGTTCTATGGAAGTACGACGAAAGGATTTGGGGAAGAAGAACCGCTCTGAGGAAGAGTGACTTCCTTGAAAGAATTTGGGGAAAAGTGATTAACGTTGTTTAAAGGTGACTTATATAGATGCGAAGAAAGGTAATAATTACCTCAGGCCACCAAAAATTATGTAAGAACGTGGGATAATGGACCCACGTGAGCAAAATTATTCCCTATATTAATGGGGAAGGAGGCACGCGTGGAATCCTTGATGGACGTTACTCACACAGAGAGCTAAGTAAGCATCACATGCTTCACGTTTTCTCTACTTATCTTTCCCAAGATCTCTCAGCAATATGATATTGAGGTCTCCCTATACCATGGTATCAAGCCGACAGCTTTAGGCAAAAAGACAGATTCGAAGGTTAAACCCATAACCATCGGGCCTTAGTTAAAATAAGAAAGCTGAGGGGCAAACCCTCAGTGAATAAATCAATTTGAGGGTTGGACCCTAAACCGACTCCAAGGAAAAACTGTGGATTCCTCAAGGGGCTAAAAATTTACATTTTGTAGCCTAAGATGAGTTTGAAGGTCGAATCCTTAAAATGCCAAGAGGCTTGAAGTTCAAATCCTATAGCCTAAGATGAGTTCGAAGGTTGAATCCTTAAACCATCTAGGGGCTTAAAGGTCACATCTTGTAGCCTCACATGAATTCTAACGAACCAATTGAGGGTCAAACACTAAACCAACTTGAAGGTCAAATCAATAACCCGTCAGGGGGACTCAAAGGTCATTCCCAGCAGTCTAGGATGAATTTGATGGTCGAACCCTCAGATTTCTAGGGTCTTATTGATAATGTATTATTGTTATTGGGCCCGAGTGCCTTATTTATTCAGCCAAGTTCAATAAATTACCCTCGAGCTTATACCTTTTTGGTAATAACCATTGGGCTAGCCCAGTGGAAAACCCTAGTACTTGTTCCACGAGGAAACAAAATAGTCACCCTACCCACTGACGTATATAACAAAAAGAGGTAACAGTGTTAACTCAACTATTCATTCCTAATCTAAAGCATACTTGTTTAACTTTGACATCGGAGCATTCCCCCGGGATAACTCCTGGGATTTTATTTTGCATATTCTGGCCAGGCGAGCGATCGACTTATTAGCGGCAAGTCGGTGCTACATCAGGAATTTATTAAGGCACACAGTCTTTAGCAAGGAGACTCATTCGAGCTAGATAAAACTAGCCAGTGATTTTGAACAATGCTAATAAGTATATTTAGGCTTGTCATTAGTGCCAAAAGCATTCACCAATTATTCATATTCCCCAAGAAGATATGATGAACATTCATAGTTCGTGGTCATTTTATAAGTGGGGGATCGATCTAGTGAGAGCTTATCTAGAGGAAGCATGTTGTTTCAGGTATCTTATCATGGACATTTATTATTTTACGAAGTGGGTTGAAGTAGAGCTACTGATGAACATGAAAGGGAAGTCTGTAATTGCATTCTGCTAGAAGCATATTATCTGTCATTTTGGGATTCCGTGGACTATAATAACTGATAATAGGACTCAGTTTGCTCATGATTCTTTCAAGAAGTGGTGTGAAGAATACATGATTCAGCAGAAGGTGATGACAGTATATCATCCCCAGGAAAATGGCCAAGTTGAGGTAACCAATCGAACAATTGTTAATGGTATCCGTGCAAGACTCGTAGGGGACAAAAGGAACTGGATATATGAATTACCCCATGTTTTGTGGACCTATTAAGACAACTAAATCTTCTGCCACTGGAGAAACACCATATAGTTTGGTTTATGGTTCTGAAGTCGTGATTCCTACGAAGATTGCGGTACCAAGCCCAAGGCTGATAGTGGTTTCTGAAGGAGAGGTTAATAATGATAATCTTTGTATAGATCTCGATATGGTGGAGGAAAATTAATAATTGGCTTCCATACATGAGGCTAAGGTGAAGGATAAATTCAAACACTATTACGATCGATGGATTAAAAATGCCTACTCCAACCCACGAGATCATGTAATGAGAAAAATGATAAGTTTCGACGTGAGATTGAAGGAAAGTTAGCTGCGAATTGGGAAGAACCTTAAAATGTTGTGGGAGAATACCCAGGAGGTAGTTGTACTCTCAAAAAATATATGGTAGTCAGGTCCCGAGATGGTGGAATGTTATCAATCTTCGAAAGTATCTTCAGCTCTAAATGAGTGAAGCGTGGATTCAGGGGTTGGAAGCTACAAAATTTGAGTCTTGTACGCTACGCGCTGCATTTATCGTGATTTATATCTCAGCTTCGTAAGATACTTACTGCGACTGATGGATTGAAGTTGTATGCTATTCACTGCACTTTTTGCATTAAACTCAGGTTTTTAAGCTACGCGTTGTGGTTGATGGATTGAAGTTGTATGCTATGCATTGCACTTTATGTACTGATCTCAGCATTGTAAGTTGCACGCAGCGACTGATGGATATAAGTTGTATGCTATGTGCTATACTTTTTGTATTGATCTCAGCTTCATAAGCTATGTGCTGCGACTGATAGATGTAAGTTGTATGCTATGCACTGCATTTCTTGTGTTGATCTCAGTTCTGTAGGCTATGCGCTGCGAATGATGGAAATAATTATGTATGCCATGCACTGCATCCGAATTATCCTTATTTCAATAGGACCCATGAAATGCTACCCATTATGTCAAAGTGAAAGCAAAATGCTAACAATTATGATCAATGTGATTAGTAGAATTCAAGAGAAAAATATCGATAACCTTAAGACTCAAGGTGGAAAAGAAACTGAAAGTGCAAATATCATAAATATCATACATTACTAAATTAGAATATACAAAGGCAATTCGAGGTCTATAAGCTCTAGGAAAATAATCTTCCTAACTTTTCCTCTGATTGCTCAATTTCTTCTATTTTAATGCCAACTACACGTTGAAAGTTGCACTCTTGCTCTTCTTCATAGTATTCAGAATGATCTATCAGGGTCTTCGAACGAGAACGTTTTGTTTAAGGCATGTTTGGTCATTATCTTCCAGGTTGCTCAATTGAAGATCTTTATTCCTAAAAAATTTCCTTTGACTACCGGGAGTTCTTTTCCTTGTTGTGTTTACATTACACGGTTGAGCCCTTGAAGAGTCACGACCTCTGATGTTCTTTTTAACCTTTGAAGTGTTGGATTTTTGAGGGTGTACATGAGGAAAATCCTTTGACCATTCTAGTATGGCCTCAATCGCTGCCTTTTGACAAGGAGTCCCCTCGGTATACACCTTACGATTATTAATCCAGTTATCATCCGCCTTAACCAGGAACTCATGAATATTGATGATCAGTCTTGGATTAATAACACCATGGTACAATCCATGGGCTCAAAAACTCTCAACATAGACTGTGAAAGTAGAATGTAGTTCCTTGTATTCTCCCTCGAGCCTAGTGTTTTCAGTAGCTAATGACTCAATTATTGAGGAATATTCATCTACGACTTCAGCATTTTCAACTAAGGCCTCACTCAATCTACTATTCTCATTTAGAACCATTTCTTATAGCTATACCATGTCTCTCACTTAAGCCTTAAACTTGTAAGCTTCAGTTTGGCTAAGGTTGAGGCGAGCTTTAATAATTGGAAGCCTATTATCGTTAGCGAGACATCGAGAAAGGGACCTGAGTTGGCACATTATCAGGTGAATAATATCTTGATAACTTCTCTCGGCAGGATCACAACAATCAATTACTTTGAAGGGAACGACTTTATTATACTTTCTTGTCTTGAGGTCCCTTAACAGATCCTGGAATGCAGGATGTTCATCCCTTTTCCAAGAATTTAACTATGCATTCTTTGAATTCAATTCCAAAGTCATGTCAAAGAGATCTTTCAAAATATTTTGCTTTGAGGGATTACTACCATTGTGCCAAAAATCTAGTTCAGTATTACATTTGGCCAAGTCCAAAATCATCTTCATCATATCCCCTGGGGTATTACTCAGCTCTAACTTGGTTTTAGAAATTTCTTGATAAACATTCTGCAGTTTTCTCTTCAACGCATTACACTACGAAGATAAAAAATAGTAAAAATTAAAAAGGAGTGGAAATAGAAAAAAAAATACTTCTTCATAAATAATAAGAGTACATGAGGAGGCCATGAAGGAAAATTCTACATTTTTACCCTACCCTACAATCATTTCCCTCAGCATTAGCCTTGTTAGCTTCATCCTCAACTATCCGATGCTCGTCCCCTTAGTGGTATTTTTTGGATCCATCACAGCGAGGGAGAGTGCACAAACTTCCTCAGCGTTATAGAACCGCTCAGAAGACTTTATGAAATTTAGAAAGGTGAAGCTAAGACCCTAACCTTTGATTTCTTCCTCCCATTTCTCATCCAGAACTTGGATGGCGTTAGGCTCAAGGAAATATTTTACAAACTTGATATCCTTATCAGAAAGAGAATGAGTTAATTTGAGTTGAAGGTCGTCGTTAGTCAGTGAATTGCACCCAATACTTTTTGCAATCTCGAGGAGATCAAGGAAAAAATCCTACAACTCCTGAATTTTAATCAACTTATCCTTAAAAGCCTCAAGTAGGGGAGCTTGAGCTTCAGGACCTTGAGCGGCCTTTACAGCTTGCTCCAGGGTATTCTCCCCGAGGGAAATTTTCCTCTTTTTGACCTCGAGGTCTGTATTCTTCTTTTAGCTACCTTGATCCCTTCCTTCAGCTTTGTTATCTCGATATCTTTTTGCTGGACTTCCAAACGAAGCTTATTCTGGTTTGTGTTCAGCACTTGAAAGAGGAAGGAGAATGAGGAAACTTGAACAGAGAACAATAAAACTTGTTTCTCATTCTTTTGAGCTACCAGGTTAAAATGTTGAGTTACCTGAAGAGTGATAGAACAGTTTAAACAAAGGGTCTCAATGTCATAATAAGAAGCAGAATAGAAGAAATCTTGGGAACATAGACGAAGCAGGGGGATCTTCAGCTAAAGTTCCTAGGACTATTTCCTCTAAGATAGAAACATTAGAGGTGGTTAAAAGAATATGAGATAGGTGAGATTGAAATATTTTATCATGTGTCCCCTTCTTCAGATGCTCCATCGAGGAAAGTTCTTGTGAAGGAAGTTGTTTGGGCTTGTCCTTAGTTACTTGTATATTCTTACCCTCCATGAGGGTATTGGTTACAACCAGAGAAGGGTTGTTGACATTTCCAGAAGTGCACCAATCTCTTTTTTTGAGTTTAATGCTGAACCGAGACCCCCTCAAAAGAAAAAAGGATGAAGGATTGGAAATGGAAATAAAGAAAGTATGTAAACTAATAAAATCTACTGTTAAAATGCCTTCGAAGATTTATGAGGGTCTAGAGTTTTCAGAAGTAATCTCAATAGGGGGTTCTCTAATTAGGTCTTTAGGGAGTGGTTGAAGTCTATCCTCCTTCTCAGTAACCCTCTTTCATTTCTTGATCCCTTCAGAGCCACCTTCGAGAGCTAGGCATTGTAGCTTTGCCAGTCTCTTGTTCTCTAGTTTTGGTAGACATACTTGTTATAAATCTCAGGAGACCATACAAAACCTCCAATAGTCGTGTCTGTATTGTGAAAATTGTTGTAACTGATGGATGTGGCCAAAAAACATCTGTTTTCATCTTCAAGATTACTATGGCAGATGTATTTCTTTCCCTTTGAGGTTTTAACCATCACGTTCCGATTTCACTGGGGGCCTCATACATCTTGCAGTCAAAGGGAAGACTTTTCTTCCTATCCTTCCACCCTACCAAATTGGAAGGAAGGGTGAAAGCCTTCTGCTTCCTCTGTCTATGGGAAAATGTAATAATATTGTTCTTCGACTTACCATTGTGGGTCACGCTTTACAGTGAGCGAAGCAACTTATACTTAAGTTTGATCTTGTTGGGTTTCCTCCCTAATTATAGAACTCTCCATTAATGAGAAAGGGGAGATGTTTCTAAGATGATAAGGGGGAA
>JAULKM010000009.1:4836994-4851641 GCA_032355605.1 Rubia tinctorum
ACTCATCTTGATACATAAACCCTGTTAGAAAATGAAAGATTAATCGCCTCATTACAAGTTTGTGGAGTGCTTGAACTCATA
The DNA here is from genome assembly GCA_032355605.1 of Rubia tinctorum. Taxonomy (NCBI): domain Eukaryota; kingdom Viridiplantae; phylum Streptophyta; class Magnoliopsida; order Gentianales; family Rubiaceae; genus Rubia; species Rubia tinctorum. The sequence continues at coordinate 4,837,076 of JAULKM010000009.1, forward strand.
AAAAACCAGTGGCGATGATGTTTTTTCGTCATTGAAGCTCAAAAGTTCAAAAACAAACTCTTCCATGTGACCTTTTTCCTTCATCCCGGTGGGCGATCCTCCAGAGATGATTAAGGACTAGCTTGCTTCACAAAGGCCAGTGGCCGGGTCACAAAACCCGTCGCGATCAAGGAGTTGCTGTGGTGGAGCGCTAAGCAGCGGAGAAGAAGGGGAGCCATAAGCATTTCGTTTGCTATTTCCACAACCCAGGCTCTTCCTGGTGTTCACCCCGGTTATAGGATTTGTCCCACTTGCATACTTGCAAAGAGCCTTCAAACCAGTGTGATCAGAGATTCAGAATGCAAAATATCAGCACACACAATCAAATATCAGCTCTGAATATGGAAGAGAATCACAGAATGAAGGGGAAAAGGACCAAAACACTCAACAAATGGCCAAGCCAGATGTGCTATTTAGAAAGCATTTCCATTCAAGTTCCAGTATATCAATAATATAGGGAGGATTCAAGTCTCATCAGGAATACCTGTTTCTGAGAAAGGTCAAGCACAGCATCACTGAAGTCTGCACCAACGATCGTAGCACCCCCAAGATCACTGCGTGTAAGAACTGATCTAACAAGGATGGCGTTAGTAAGATTCGCTTCATTAAGAACCTGCAGGTGAAAATCAACCCTCTTAATCCACATACGTTGCCAGCTTCACATGAAAATCGAAAATGTACTAGAAATTGAACGCCATTTATCTGAAAATGTTTTAAGCCTTTTGGAATCGAGCTAGAGTCCACTTTCTAAGAACTATTTTTGCCCCATAAAAATAGTTCACATTCTATTCTTGAAACTTACATAGCTTTAGAAACGCATCATTTCAAATTATTCCTCCCTGAATAAGAGTGTAAAATCCCAATTTTCACTATCAAAAGCTTATTTAAAGTGTTGTACTGTTGTACGTCGCAACAATTAGAAGTTGTTCCTTGTGCAAATTTGAGTGTAAGTTATGGGACGGAGAGGGAATAAGCTTACCATGCGATCCATCAGCGTATCACTCAAATCAGCACCTGTTGAATTAGCAGAACAATCAGGGACTAAAGGAAACCAGCAAATTAGCATTTGACATGGTGGAAATGGCAAAGAAGCTCATTCAAGGCTCTCAGGAACTGGACCATTACGATAATTCTCTCCATTCTTGTCTAGATACTTATGGAAAACGGCCAAATGCAAATGGATATCAATATAGATAACCTATCCAGAATACTAAAATGCATCCAACGTTTTCAAGATGTCATCATAATTGCACATCCTTACCACTGAAATTTGCCTTGTAGGCAACCGCCTTCTCAAGATAGGCACCATTGAAAGTTGAACCACTGAAATCTGATTCCAACAAAGGAAACTAACCAACATTTATCAGAAAAATATTCAGCACATGCCTTTACAAAGGAAACTAAATCAGAACTGACACTCAAAGAGCCAAGCGATCACCTGAAATTCTCATTCACATGAACTGCCTTTCTGCAAAACACAAAACAGATAATCTCAAAAATCAAAATCAAATTCATTTCAATCTGTCATTACTACTGATTAGAACTGACTTAAGATCTGCAGAGCCAAATTGCGCGGCGGAACCAATCCCGAATTCTCCGCGAGTATCAGCTTCAAATTTGTTGAGTTCGGCCCAGGCGGAAATGTTGCTCGAGCTGAATGTGATCACCGCGGCAGCCAGCGCGGTGGAAACCAATTTGCCCCATTTCTTGGGCTCTGCAGCATCAACGGCGTTGGTAAAAATGAGCCCATGTCTTGTTCTGGAAATGAGCTCTATATAATCAGCATTTGCAATCAAATTTCCATCCTTTTTTTTTTCCACACAGTCACACACTACCAAACTTGAACAGACTAACCTTGGTCTTGGCTATGTTGGCTGATGACCCTCAAAGGCTTTGATGCAAACGTATTGGAACGATTAAGCTTTGAAGATACAGAAATTGACTTCACTGGGAATTAAGAGCTTGAACTTAGTGCCATTCTTGGACGAAAAATATGGGAAAAAATATACGAAACCAGTTGTCGCAGAGTCGCATCTATGTTTTGCATCAGATGTGCCGATATAACCTTTTGACACTATTCAGGAATTGACCCGTTATTTTCCGATGTTGACCAAATTATAAAAGACCAAAATACCCCTAGTATTAAACCTAAAAATGTAAAAACAATAATACCCATTTCTTCTTCTTTTTCATCTCCGACGGTCACTGCTGCTCCGCCACCTCGCCACTACCTCCGTCACCGATCCGCGCCGCCGCCGGCCGGAATCTGGAAACTCGTTGTGCCGCCATCTTACCACCTTCGAACTCCCGGCCAGATCCGCCCAACCCACTCTCTTACACCATGATCATAAATCATCTACCTCTCGCTGCCGCACCGGAAAACAACTTCGGCCCGCCGCCTGACGCCACTCGCCACCCTCCCAACACCACCGCCACCATCTTCCCTGTAAACCCAAGTACCACCACCGCCACCATCTTCCCGCCTCACCAGCGCCGCCCCAAAGCAATAAACCGAGTTAGTTCACTCTTTCAATCCCAATTCAAACCCAGCATTTTCTTCACAGCCAAACACAGTACAATTACATTTACAAGATATAAAATAGCAAATAGAAAAACTTGGCAAGCCAACCTACTCAATTGCACATCATCTCAATAGGGCTTTAACAACAAACAACACAATGACAGTAACTACATACACCAAAAATTAAATCGGGTAAAAACCCTATTCTAACTACCCAAAACCCTAAATGATGACAAAAGTGACAGAAACTCATGAAAGAGAGCAACGATTAAACAAGAGTATGCATAGAATATGATGATTTACTGTGAAATTTGGCCAGAGCTTACCATTGCAAAACCAACTTTGTTATCTCAAACGGAACACCGCTACAGAGCCACGCTGCTTCGATTGAAGCTGAAATCGGACAACCAGTGCACAACTCTGGCTAACGAAACGTCAGGGACGACCAGACGGAATATGGCGGCCTAGTCCGACGAGGTAGAGGATGCGGGTTTTGGGATGCCGGTTCGAGTTCCCTCAGAAGAGACGACACAATTTCGGCTGGAAATAATGGGGAAATAAGTGAAAATGGGGATTTCTTGTTAAATGAGAAAGAGGCTATAAACATAATTTCCCATTATTAATTTTTTTATTTTTTAAGACCAAGGGTATAATCATCTTTTCAGTTAATCCCGGCCAAATTAGGGTCTCCAGGGTTATATTAGCACTTTTGTTCAAATATTAGGGTTATAATTGCACTTTCAGATTTTACAGTGTTATATTGGCACTTTCGACCAAAACATAGGGTCATTTGAGCCCTTAACTCAATTTAATATGTTAGCAGAATTAATAATGAGAAATACTCAATTCATAGCCAACAAATTCGGACGCATGATTGTTAAATTAATACTATTGTTCTCTTAACTTACCACTAATCAAACTTAAATCACAATTACGGATGATTGGTTTAAATATCATTAAATTAACTAGCATGCTATTAAATATTATGCACTACTCAATAAAAGGAAATAAATCATAAACATTATAATCAAGAACAACATATGCTAGCATGCAATCAAAGAATAAATACTAATTAGATCTCACGAGAATTGCCGCCAGTACTTCTCTGATCTTTACCGGAAAAGAAGAATGTAGCTAGAAGATATAATTAAATTAATCTTCAAAAGCATAAAGAAAGATAATAAAAATTGTCTAAATTGAATAATGAAAAGTTTCAAATTATGTGTATGAATAATGAAAAGTTTCAAATTATGTGTATGAATACTGACCGCGTACGAATGTCTGCATGTAGAATGAAAATGTGTGAATGAAATAGTATCCAAAATTACGACAGTCAAAAGATAGAATAAAGAATAAAATATATTTTTCCTTATCTACGAGCAATTAAAAAAATAATAAATATCTTCTCATAAAATTTAAGAGTTTTCAAAATTCAAAGTCCAGTTTTATTTTGATTTGGCACAATTCAGCTGGAACACTTCCAATGTATTTTTCTTTTTTCCAACATTTCTTTCTTTTCCTCCTCTTCCATCTCTTGACCACTTATTTCCATGTTTATGGAATATTGATTGGTATGGGCATGCCGGCCACAAACTGCATTAATTTGACATTTTAGCTTCTAAATCTCCAAACTGCAATACATTCCAAATAAAATAAAATTTCAAGGATTTAATCAAATTTTCAGGTCAATGACAACCGAAAATACATGGTAAAATCAACCCAAACAAACTTCCCTACACTTAAATCATGCTAGCCCTCGAGCATATGCAAATGCAAAATGTAAATGTAAATGTAAGACTGAAAAACTACAGTAGCCCAAAAATATAAAATCATTGTATCAAAACACGATCAACCATCACACCACAAACTATTCCCCCATTTTTATAAAATCACATTATCATTGTGTCCCACACTTATGAGGATATTATATCAATAGTCATATAGGGAAGTCGAACACTCAGCGAAGGTACTACGGTGGTTAGTCTAGAAAAACCCCAAAGAGATACATGAATCTACTCAGTTGGAACTGCAGAGGACAGGCCCACCCTCTGACAACCAGTGTTCTCAATAACCTTTTGTGCACCCAGGATCATAGCATTTTATTTTTAATGGAAACTAAGTGTACCTATAGTAAGATTAACACTTGGTTAAGTAGTTCTTATTTTATGTGTTGGGAAGTTGTAAATTCAGCTGACTCGAGCAGCGGGCTATGTGTAGCTTGGACCCATGAGATCCAACTAGCGGTGGTACAAAGTTTCCACCATTTTGTTTGTTTTAAAGACACCTCAATTACAGGGGAGAAAAAGGATGCTTATTTTTTTTGCACGATCACTCAGTCAGGAAACACCGGAAGAAGGTTTGGGAAGATTTAGAAAGCATTTTGGCAGACGATTCTCTAACATTATTTCTAGCAGGGGATTTCAATCAGGTGGTAGGAAATCAGGATGAAAAAAAGGTCGTGTATTTAGTCTAAAACACACAGCCGACTTGCGAAAACTCCTCCATGTTCTCAATCTCTCATAAATGGACAACTATGGTCAATAGTTCACATTGTCCAACTGTAAGAGGGGGACCAAGAAATACTAGAAAGATTGGATTTGGGCTTCGCTAACTAGTTATGGTTTAACATATTTCCAGGGTACATGCTGCACAACCACGCAATCATGAGATCTGATCATTGACCGATGTCCCAATGAATGCACTAGATCCCAAGAGGTAACACACAAGGGAGAGGAAACCAAAGTACGAGGCCTTCTGGATTAGGAAATCAGAAACAAAGACCATCATCAAGAGAGTGTGGCGTATATTTGGAGAAACATCAGAATGACAACAAGGAGCATGAGCAATATGAAGACAGGACCACAACATGAGAAACACAAAAAGGAAGCTGAAAGACACAATGCATAGACTTAGAAATTGGAGCGAGGAAAACACATGGAACCTGCAGAAACTGATTAATAGTAAGAAGCGGATGATGAGCTTGTGCCAAAATAAGGGACAAACGGAAGACATGAAAAGGTAGTCTGAGGAATTATACGAATTGCTTATTATGCAAAATGATTTCTGGAGACAGAGAGAAAAGATAGCTTGGTTCAAATATGGGAACAGAAATGCAAAATTCTATCACAAATGGGTGAAGAAACGCACAGGCAGAAACCACATCCTGCAGCTGAAGAGTGAAGATGGAGCATGGATAATAGAACCCAGAGCGTTGCAGAAACTAGTAGTGGATCACATCACCATAGTCTTTGTCAAGGAGTTGGTAATGCCACCAGATGTCTTTGGACAGACTATCGCGACTGACATCATAGGCCTCATCCAGGGACGGGTGTCCCCCATCCAACAAAAGAACTTAGCGGAGCCAATCTCAAGCGAAGAAGTTAAGACAAGAGTCTTCCAAATGGGAAAATGAAAAGCAGCAGGGTCAGTAAGGATACTAGCGAGATTCTATCAGCACTAATGGGAAGAAGTAGGTATGTATATTATCGATGCAGTCAAAGAATTCTTTCTACATAAGAAGGATACTCGAGGAGTGGAAAACTACAACAGTGGCACTCATTCCCAAAGTTAAAGTACCAAAACTACCCTCTGACTTATGTCCTATTAGTCTGTGTTATGTGACCTATAAGATCATAGCGAAAATAAGCAAATAGACTGTAGAGGTTGATGGAATATCTGATCTCGGAAAACCAATCGGCTTTTGTTCAAGGTAGATCTATAGTTGAGAATTCCTTTATATCCCATGAAATTATAGAGCATGTGAGGAAATGAGAAAAAGAGGAAAGAAAGTTCTAGCAACACTTAAAATCGACAAGAGTAAAACATATGATAGGGTTTCTTGGAGCTTCCGGGAGAACATCATAAGAGGCATTCTGGTGTGTTGTTAAACCACCAAATAATTTCTGAAATGCTAAGAATAACTCTAACACAGTGATAATAGATAACGGTGAAATTAAAATTCAATTTCTTAAAGATCAAATTTGGTGTAGCCACTACGCTTTAGTGCAGAGAGTGATTTTATCAGCTAATAAAACTAAAATTACGAAGATATATCAAATAGAGAAATAATTCAAAATTCGAATAAATCCATACTAGTTATTTTTGACCCGATCCTTGGCCCAAAAATAAATTATTATCTATAAATTAACCGGTTACATGGCAACAAGTATTTGCTAAACCACCCCTTTCTTACTTTGTTGATGGCTAGCAAGTATTTGCTGAACTAGCTATTTCTCTTATCAGAATACATATAGAAAGTATTTTCTAAACCAGATAAATACTCCAATAGCACAAACATGACAATATTCCAACACAAATAACTACCCAAGCATTCACAAGCAATAGTTTTCTACCCAATTATTTCCTACCTCCATTACGACAGTTTATTATTTACGAAAGTGTGCTAAATAGTAACCCTTTGCAAACAATTATTGATTGTTGGAATTAATAAGCACTATCTCGATAATTTCAGGTTGATTAGGCTCAAATAAAGTAATAATAAATTATGTTCGAAATAATTAGAAACTCACAGATAACAATTATAAAATCAACTAGGCCTCACAGATTCATTGGTTAATAAACCAAGCCTTACAAAAACCTTAATATGGAAAACCCAGTGAGAAAAACGTTGGTTAAGGGAAAAAGAGTACAATATATAGCTCCCTCCCAAATTCTCCATAATCATGAATTCCTTAACCAAAAATATCTAAAGTGCAAATAATCTTACAATAATCCTACAATATAACACACATCACATTCATAGAGAAATGGATTGCATGGGTGATGGAATGTATTACCAAGGTTACATACTCCATCAAGTTTAATGGTACCCAATCAGATCTGTTTAATCCAAGACAAGGATTGAGAAAAGGGAGCCCCCGGTCACCCTTCATGTTTATTTTGTGCCAGGAAGTCTTCTCGTTTTTGCTAGCATCAAGTTATTTCAACAGGCGTGCCCATGGATACAAATCGGTAGAATGTTTGTTTTGTGCTAGGACGTCTTCTCGTCTATGCTAGAATCAGATTCATTTCAACAGGCGTGTCCAGGGATAAAAATTGGTAGAATGGTATCGAGGGTGTCATGTCTCATGTTTGCAGATTACTACATACTATTATTTGAGGTCTCATAGTATGGTATCAAGAAACTCTCTACAACCCTTAACTTATTTGTGGCTCACCCAAGACAGAGAATAAACTTCTAGAAATTAGGAGTGTTGATAAGCCCGAACGTAAGTTAACAAACTGCGGAGATAATATGAATCAATTCAATGTTAGTGCGAATCTACTTCAACAAAAGTACCTAGGTCACAACATGAGGTTTGGGGGGGTCAAAAGTGCAAATTTTTGGGCCATTCCCACCGAAGATAATAGTCAAAATAGCAGGATGGAGGAAGAGCAAACTGTCTGTCATTGGAAGAATCACACTATGCAAGCACGTTCTCACAACCCCAGCTCAATATACCCTAGGAACATTTCAAATACCAGAAATGTGGCAAGGAAGGTGGACAAGTAAATGGATAGATTCATCTGGGCAAGGGACCCAGAAGGGAAAGGTATACATTGGAAAACATGGTAAAAAATGTGCCACTCCAAATGGATGGGGGACTTGGGTTGCGTTCAATGGTAGAAATATACCAGGCAATGTTGGGAAAACAGGCGTGGTCTCTGCTCATGAACAAAAAGTCTTTCTTTTGGAAATTCTTCTTGGCCAAGTACCACAAAAAACAAGGATTACTGAAAACCAAAGCTAAGGGAGGGGACTCGTCAGTATAGAAAGGCATACTGTGTGGGATGAATCTGATCAAACCACACTTGAAATAAGATTGTCATGGGAAATGATGTCAATATCTAAGCCAACTAGAATCCTAACATAATTAACATTGTAAGATTCGAAACATAAATGCTACTGAGCATTGGCTTCAAGGTTTGTGATCTGATCGATGAGTCCAACTAATGGAGAATGCCACTGATTACAACCATATTCGAGGAAGAAGCAGTGAAGGAAATCAGGTGCATTCACATCCCACAACAACCTCGGAGGATTAGAACACCAGGTTTGAAAGAAAAAGGAACTGGGAAAATACATGAAAGTCAGGGTATCACATGTCATGTGAACTGAAGAAACTTCCATCCTCTTCTATTGAGATTCTATCGAGAACGAGAGTTGGAAGAAAGAGGTGAAGATGTGGAAACAATTGTAGTTGCGCAACATACCAGAGAATGTGAAGTTCCTATTTTGGAGAATGATCCAAGGAGCATGCCCCACCAACCCCAATCTTTGGAAAAAAGGTATGAACATCTCACTTATATGCCAGATCTGCGGAAATACCGAGGAGACAACTAAACATCTGACTTGGGCATGAGAACCGTTAGTCTGGGTAGCTTTAGCTTATACCTATTATTATGAGACATAATCAATAATAAATACAATGTATAGGTTTCCAAAAGAGCTTGGGAAAGGTTTCATGAAATCTATTCCCCAAATACTAAAAAAATCACATACCAGAATAGGTGTTTGGATCATTTAATTCCAAGAAGATATGTTACCTATATGTTGGCAGCGATCACAACTTTTACAAAACTGAAAAACATCCTTTTCATACTAACACCTACATTTGATGTGATATTACTTGGCTTTCTCATACTAGACATGAGGTTGACTTTTGTTGGTGAATGTCTATTTTACATGGATGATGGTTCAAGAAAAAGACATGATTATATTTTGTTTGAGCTTAGAACCCTTAGAATCTCACCAATCTGAATGGTCTCTGCCCCGTTACAACCCTTTAGAAAGACCTTTTGGATTTGCATATTAACTTCTCTATATTATAACTTGTGAATTATTTGAGTGATTGTCCTTCATATCTTGAGAGTGATTGAGTGAACCGTGAGAAAAATATTCATTACTTGTCCGGTTTTGACTAAATTGATGAATATTAGATTTCATGATCTTGAATATTTTCATTTCAACTACTTTGAGGATTGATGATTTTCGGGTGCGTTAAATTGATCCTTTACTCCTTGTAGGGGAAAAAATTATCGTTGTAGGAGCAGAATTCAGAGTTTTTAAATGTTGAATTTTCGTCTGTCACGTCGTGTGATTTGTGTTTCTATCTTCTATTTATTTTCTTTTTATAGGGTCGTTTTAGGTAGAGTCTAACGAGGGAATGAGTACTTATAAACATTGTGGATTATTGATTGAGTTTTTATTCTTCACTTCATACTTGAGGGCAAAGATGATTCAAGTGTGATGATATTTTATGTATGTTATATTGGATTCATATTTTTGTGGTATTATTATGAATTTATTGAGATATAATTTACACTTTTAGGGGTTTTTATGCAGAAATCTATGGATTGTGATAAATTAAGAGGGAACTATACCCTTATACACAAATTTCATCAGTTACACAACATAGTTGTTTTAGCTAGTTTAGTTACTCCCTTCATCCCACCTGATTCTGCACGCTTTTCTTTTTGCCTTGTTCCAAGCAATTCTGCACACTTTCTATTTTAGGAAAAAATTAACATTTAAAAAAACATATATACCCTTAAACAATTAACATCTTAGAGCATGTACAATGGAGGTTTTGAAGTGGGTTGAATTAAAAATAGGGACCAAATATGGACAATTCTTCCCACAATAGGGGGTTTGAGAGTGGTTGGAATTAAATAGAACCGTGGGCCTGGTTCTTATATTGGCAACCGACCTCTCTGAACAATATGGCAGAGACAACTCTGCCAATTTTCACGTGGCTCCCTTTGCCAATTTCATTTCCCTTTCCAACTCTGCCTTTGCCAATTTCATTTCCCTTTGCCAAATTAAAATTTTAATTTAGCCTCCCAAATTGAAATTTTAATTTCGTTTGAAAATTAAGTTTGATTTTTTGTTTGAATTTCGAATCTTTTTTAATATCAAAATTACATTCTTTAAAAAAAATATAGGTTAGTTTTTTTAATTATGATTCATTTAATAAATTTTACAAATTGAAATTAATTTTGGAAATGAAATTTGAAAAAATAAAATCCAATTCAATAATTATAGGTGTGTTATTTAGTTTCACATTTAAATTTATTTTGTTATGTAAATTTATTTAAATTAATTGTTAAAGGTAGAATTAATGAGTAGGATAGAGAGAATCAAACCATTGTGGAGAAAAAAGTGGAGTGTTTTAATTGTGGTTTGAATTGGTTGAGTAGGATAGAGAGAATCAAACCATTGTGGAGAAAAAAGTGGAGTGTTTTAATTGTGGTTTGAATTGGTGAGGTGGAGGAGAGAAATTGATTATTTAATTAAGTGAAACAATTTGATTGGTTTGGGAGTGGTTCACCCACGTCCACATCTCTTCCATGACGTCACCATAGAGGCCTCTCGCCACCTCTGGATCGTCAAGTCGGTGCCCCAAATCGTGCTGTGGGACCACAGTTTGATGGTTTTGATTTTCAAATACCGGGATTGTTCTCACAGTGATTTATTCATCGTTCTACATCGCTCTGGACAAGAAAGCAGGCTCCTTGGCGGCTTAGATGTGTTTTGGATGCTGGGTTTTTGGTGGCTCCGTTTTTTATCGGCTGGGGTACTCTCTGGCTATGAAGGTTGCTTTGGCAGCCCGGTTATTTTGCTAGACTGGATAATTCATAGATTGAACCATGGCAAGACAAAAAAAAACAGAAGAAAATGAACATAATTCACAGATTGAACCACATTGTCAAGTGAATGATTCCATTGTATACCTCGTTGAAAATAACCGCAAAGAATAGGTGTACCTCAATTGTTCTAATCACGGAGATATGTGTTTTGAATTGTTTTCTTTCATGAAAGATGTTTAAAAATAATAAAATATTTTTTAAAAAACTATGACTCGTAAGTGTTTCGAGTATAACTTGTGTGCGCTTTAATTTATAGGAGCTTGAATTATCACTTATTCGTGTTTCAATTTACGATTGGAAGTGTTTCGTTTTATAACTATAGACACTTTAATTTTAATTTATAGGTGTTTGAAGTATTACTTGTAGGCGCTTCAAATTATAACTGTAGGCGCTTCATATTATAACTGTAGGCGCTTAAGTTTCAAGGTGCTTGAACTATTACTTATAGGTACTTTAATTTACAGTTGTAAGTGTGTCATTTTATAATTGTAGATTCTTTAATTGTAATTTCTAGGTGTTTGAAATATTGGTTGTAGGTGTTTCAAATTATAATAGCAGGTGCTTCATATTATAACCATAAGTGTTTTAGTTTCTAGGTGCTTGAAGTATTACTTATACGTGCTTCAATTTACAGTTTTAAGAGCATCTCCAATGCAATCATCAAATTGGTAAAAGTTGATAGCCCCGTCATTTTGACATACCCACAATCCTAAAATACATCTCCAATGCAAGATTCAGTATTATGCGTCAATATTATGTGGCAGAAATTTTAAGTGACCCTTTCAATTAGAGCTTCTATTCTTTGACGCTCAAAATGAGGCCGTCAATATGTCACACCATTTAAAATTTGGCTAAATTTTCTCATTTTACTACCTTTTCATTAAAGTTTTAACCATTTATTTATTGACATGTCAAACCGAAGTTGTATTTTTACGGTAGTATTGGAGATCAAATTTTTTTAAAAATGCCATCAATCTATATTATTTGATTACATCACACTATGATTTTAATCAAAATCCTACATGTGGAACCTAAAAATATGGAAGACCTCCATACCATTAGAGATGCTTTAAGTGTTTCATTTTATAATTATAGATGCTTTAATTGTAATTTTTTGGTGCTTAAAGTTATAATAGTAGGTGATTCATGTTATATTTGTAGGTGTTTTTATTATAATTAAAAAAATTCAAAGGTGATTTCGAAAAGAAGAAAAAATTTCAAACTAAGACAAAATAGTGTAGTTCTGCTTCCATAAATTTCACTCAGCAAGTCAGCCAATATTTAACGAAGACCGACAAAGTAGTGAGGCAGGCTGATTCTTTTTTTTATTAGCAACATCCGAAAATTTTCTGGTGTTTTCACCTGAACCCTCCCAATATATATAGACGTCATGAAACGACTTTGTTTTAAATCATTGGAAAATCCATCAAGAATGTGTGACGTCGGTCGTCATGCCGGTTGGACCAACAGGATATTAATACATGACCAACGTCAGCATATTCTAGGCCAATATTTTTTGGCCCACTATTATTGTAAATTAGCCCACCGAATAAATTCTACTCTATTTCTGGCTTAAATAATTATTCTCCACTACGAAAAATGAATAGGGTTAAATTCATTTTCGCCACTTAAGTTAATTTTTTTAGAGTTTATATGCAATATTTTCATTGAAAGAGGACATTTTTGTAATTTAAGTTAATGGAAAAGAGAAAATCTCCTATGAGACCGTCTCACCATTACCTATGGTGAGACAAGGAACTAAAATGCAATTACAGAAAATTTTACCAAATTCGCAGGTTGTGAAATTTGGGTTGAAACAGGTTATAAGCTGAAAATGGATCCAACTCAACCCCTAATTTTTCTCTTTCCCCCTTCTTTCAAACCTAATCTAAAGCTCAGTGATTCGCCACAATAGCTCGCTGCCTCCTCCTGCACGTTTCCGTTGATTGAGTATAGGAAGAAGGAGAACAATTTCCATCGATGTTATTTATTCCTATTGCCTCCTCTTTTTCCTCACTTTACTAGTTGTGTGCGTTGATTTCTTTACAAATGTTCAATTAATGGGTTTGCAGATTGAAGAGGGAAGGAAGAAAAGAAGATGCCACAGAGCAGTTTTAGAGCGTAGATGAGTCGAGCGACGCCGACGGCCGGTTGCAGGTGGCGACATTGTTGGACGAAGGGAAGGCGAAACTGTTGCCAAAAGGGAAGATAGCGGCATGTATGTGAGAAAGAAGGGTTGAATCACAAAGAAAGAATGAGTATGAGAAAGAGATTTCCTTAATTAAATAATAGTATATTTAATGCCTAAAAGCTACTAATAAATATTCTAGATATATGAACTAATGCCTAAAATCTATTTACAAGTATTTTAAACATGTGAACTAAGTTATATATTTGCTATCTAAATGTAATATCATCATTTACAAAAAATTGAAACTTTAAACAAATTTATTAAAATGATTAACAAATGTACTAAACAAAAGAAATATATATATATATGTATGTATATATGTATATATGTATATATATATGTATATATATATATATGTGTATGCATATATAGGAAAATCGATTGTGATAATGATTACCAAACATTCTAAATATAATGATTTTGGTGTTTTTAAATTTTATGGAACGTATGAAGTATTATTTTAAACAAATGATGTAGCTGTATGAACACGTAAAGTAACGTGTTCATATTCTGCTAGATAATTCGCACAAGTATGAAATTTGATTATATGAATTTTGTTTAGAAGATTTCGATGTGATTAAATTTGCTGAAATATATGAAGTATTATGTTGAACGCATGAAGTAACTGCATGAACACATGAGTTAACGTGTTCATATTCTGCTTGATAATTTGCCATGGTCTTAAATTCGATTAGCTGCATTTTGTTAAGAAGATTTTGGTGTTTTAAAATTTTATGGAACGTTGGAAGTTTTATGTTAAACATATGATGTAATTGAATGAACACATAAAGTAATGTGTTCATATTCTGCTAGACAATTCACCTGGGTCTAAAATTTGATTAAATGCATTTTATCAAGAAGATTTTGGTGTTTTAAAAATTTCTGGAAGGTATGAAATATTATGTTAAACACACCATGTAACTGCATGAACATGTTAAGTAATGTGTTCGTATTTTGCTGGACAATTCGCCAGGTTTAAAATTCGAATTAATGTACTTCATATCTGAACTAAGTTATATATTTTGATATTTCATTTTTTTAAATGTATGAAGTAATATGTTAAACATATGATCTAACCGCATGAACACATGAAGTAACATGTATAAAAATTGTTAGATGATTCATCAAGAACTGTGATATTTTATAAAATGAATGTTATTGTGAAA
>JAULKM010000009.1:4875347-4888047 GCA_032355605.1 Rubia tinctorum
TATAGAAGTCTGATTAGATGTATAAGGGATAATATCTCTGATAATCTTGTTGAAATAGGGTCTTGGCTTGTGAAGATGATTGAATATTGGGATGATATAAGAGTTAAAACTAAAAGGAATACAGGAGAAACGGGGCGAGAGGTGAAAGAGCCTATTAATGAATATGGTATTAAATGTTTTAAAGACAAAGTGGGAGAAATAGTTAAATTGGGGGAGAAGAGATGCATTGTGGGCTATGATATTGCAGCAGTGGAAAATGAGGTTCATGTCATTTCTTGGAAGTTTTTGTTTGATAAGGGAATTAAAATCAGTCTTCATGAGTTAGTAGTAACTGCAGAAAATGAAATGGATTATGCTTACAGTGCTTTGATTATTAACAAGAATGAGGCTCTACCATGGATTATGTTAGCAACATGTTTTAAGAGAGGAACTGATATCAGTATTCAAGTATTGTGGATCTTATCTAACAGCCTATTAAGAGTCTTTGGTAGTGAGAACAATTCCGTCAAAATTAGAGGTGTTGGTTGTGGAAAAGTTGTTGGACTAAAGGGAGGATTCAAGGGAATTTTAGTTCAAGTGTTTCAAGTAAGTAGAGATCCTGGTTGTGAATTTGAGATAGTGTTTTGGTTAATTTCGGTGATTGAAGACCGATCAGGAATTGGACTAGGAAGAAGTGAATGGTATAAAGCCTTGGATCAAGATTGTAAATGGCTGCCTCACTGTAGTATCAACTCTTATTTCTGCAAATGGTGTGGTGTTTCATTTATGCACATGCTTTCTGGAAGGGTGTGTTTGTACTTGCCTTTTGAACTAATCACATGTTTTCTGGCTAATGAGATGTCTAACAATCATGGTAAAAGAAAGAAGCACGAGTTTATTGGGGGGGAATTTTTTATGCAAAAAAGAAGAAGAGATCAGTAGGGCAAATATAGCAAAGGTATGCAACAGGTTGCGTGACAAGATAGATTCTAGAAAGATCAGCTTTGAGAAACACTTGCAGGAAGTTTTGAATTTTCCATTCTGATTGATCTACATAACCAACTTGGAATTCTCGGATAGATTTCATACATTTGAATTGAAACAAAAGTCCAAAGGATTGTGGGATGTTCCATATCCATGCCTGCTGTTGTGTTGTCTTTTAGCAGTTTTAATACCCTTTAGTTTGCTCCATCCTTCTCTATACTCAGTTTCATTTACTACTTCCATTTTCTCACTGTTAAGTTTGTACTTAAGAAGGAGGAAAATATCTGAGTTCATTATGCCACCTGTAAGAATTGGTTGTTCTAGAGACTTAAAAAAATCTAGCTTGGATATTCGAAGAGCTGTTGGCGTTGACTTGCGAATGTTGGGAGCCTTGGTTTCTCAAATTAATGAAGTTGAGGCATGGATTAAAGATGGTGGTGAAAATGCATACCAGGTGTTTGATGGGCATGGTGTGAAGGCTGCAACACAACTTGTCCCAGACCAGTTACGTTGGGTTAGTGTTGAAGATGCAGAATTTCCTTTCAAACTTGAGAAAGTGGTTAAAAGGGCACTTGTGAAATCATATACTGCACTCACAAATTCATGTTCTTTGGAGGCTTCCCTCTCTTTTGGGACTGCATCACTCACTGCCTTGATATTCAGACGATCATTACTTGTTACAAATGCTAGAGAATGTCCTACAGTTGTTTCTCGTCAAGAGCTGGTGGTGGAGATGTCACAGGATCACAAACCTTGTTGTATGGATGAAAGGAAGAAAATTGAATCAGTTGGAGGGTATATGGATGATGACTACTTGTACAGGAAAATAGTTGTTACTCGGACACTTGGTGATTGACATACAGAAGGTCTGAAGCTCGGGGGAAACGATGATCCATCGAATCATCAATTGAGCCAATTCTGTTTGTTGATTGGCAGCTGGAGTCATAGAATATACTTTGAAATCTCACCTGGTGCTGAATTCAAATCCCAAGTTATTTCTCGAAGTGTGGAGCTCTTTGATTTTGCTGGTACTTATAACCATCCAAAAGAGGAAGACAGTGAATGTGCTAGAGTAAATTGGCTGCTACAAAAGTGGCAATATTTTCACCTCACACGTTACATACACAAAATGCATGGCTGAGGATTCATCACAATTCTGATGTTCTAAAACAAAATGGCAATGCGCAAATGGATGAACTTTCTGGGAATTGTTTGATTAATATTTTGAGCTCGAGGACAAACTCAATTTTAGAAGCGGGGATTGTCATAAACCTGATGTGGCCCAAGGGTATAAAAGGAATTTCCTGAGTTTCATCAACACAAGTTCAAGGATGAGGCTTGTGCAGAATCAATCGGCTGAAGAATGGAGCTGGTTACAACGATATTTCAACTACCTTAACTGATTGTTGTTAGGAGAATTAACCGTTCATTTTGTAGTATTAATATCAGGTTTAGCTATAGATCATTATCGGTTACGAACTGATCTGAATGGTTGCCCTCTTTCTTCTCTGTATTTTTCTTATTCTTCTTCCTTCCGATTGATGAACATTCAAACTAATTGTAGTTGATTTCTCCATTAAATCCTTGTGGAGTTTCTGTGTTCCTTACAACTTATCCCGCGTGTACCTTGCCCCAGGCTGCATTGTAGATAAAATGATACTGTACCACAAAGTTTAAGCTGAATTATTTCTTCAATTTTCACTGTTTCCAAAAAATTATTGAGAAATCTATAAATATAACCCTAAATACTTGGGAAAATGCAGGTATAATTCTAACAAAAATTTTAGTGCAAAAACAACCCTAATTACTTAATGAAAGTGCGAATATAACCCTAAGCCACTATTTCTGGCACTAACCGCATATAAAATTACCAAAATGTTCTCTAACATAAAACCTAAAAGTGTTTAGACAATTATACCCTCCACCACCCCACCACATTCCCGGCTACCACCCCCATCCCCATTCCCAACCACCAGCTCACCGCCACCGCCACCACTGCCCAGCCACCCTGCCACCCCACCACCACTGCCCAGCTATCCCCGCCACCACCCCCAGCCCTGTAGGCACCACCCAACCACCCCTCACGTCGTCCAGTCAGTCTCCCCCCCGCTCCGCCACTAGCACTGGCACCATCCAAGCCCAACCCTAACATCGATGCCACCCAAGCCCAAACCTTACATCGACACCACCCCACCCCAGCCCAACCCTAGCCCTGTTGCCACTTGCCCCAGACCTGATGCCACCCCACCTCCATCTCCGCCTCCAACGCGCGGCCCGACCCCTCTCCCTAAGTCGACTCAACTCGTCGAGTCCTTGAAATTGGACTCGCCACCATCCCCTTTATCAAGCCCTTGCCACCACACCATGGTGAAGATCCTTCATAATAACAAACCTAACTCATTAAAATGGCGATTTCGGCCATAACAGGGGATAAAAGATGATAGGGTTAACGACGGGCTTGCGTTGATGTCATCGCCGACGGAATTGAACTCCTTGGTGGCTTTCTTGCCTATCCAGCGGGATTTGACCTTGTTCAGTATCTAATCCATCCAAAATCAAGGGGTCCGGCGAGCTCCGTTGCGATCAATTAGGGCAATGTTCGGGTGATTCGATCGGATCGAAGGATAAATGAAAAGAAAGAATAAATGAAAGAGGAAGAAGAATAGGGATTCGGGGTATGAAGGTAATTTCAATGTTTTTGTATTTTATAGAGGGGCAAAATGGTCTTTTCATCGAATTCCGGCCTTAAAATGTTGGAAAAGGTTATATGTGCACATACACTAAATATCTAGGGCTATATTTGCACTTTCAATTATCATAGGGTTATATGTGCACTTCGCTCAAAATTATTTGTAGATCCGGGCCTCTGAAATTAGAGAAAATTACGTTTTTAACCCTATGTTTTAGTCGAGCGGGCATAAATGACTTTGTAAAATCTAAAAGTACAAAAATAAGCCCGTATTTCATTAACCAAAATGTCTACAGCCAAATTGGCCAAAAATATATGAAATGATCATTATACTCCTGAGTTAAAAAATTTCAAAAATCAAATAAAATCATAAAAGGCACTAATAGCCTCCTCTTACACCATTCTTATCTCTTTCCCGTCCTCATCTCTTTCTCTCGACCCCTCTTCCCACCCACCACCCCCCAAACCACCACCACTCAACCCACCACCACTGCTCAGCCCCTCTTCCCCACCACCACCGCTCATTTTCATCGCCCAAAGCAGCTAAACCCATGTCACTAGCGGCGTTCCCTACGTTTCTTAATCCGTCACAGTTACTTCAGCGGCCCAGTACCGGTGTCCCACTTCGGAGGGTGGCCGACGATGCGGGAAAGAGATGAGGGCGGTCGTGGGAGAAGATAGGGCTAGGTTATTGGTGATGAGTGGTGGGGATAGGGCTATTGGCGATGAGTGGAGGGTGAATGACGGCGAGGGAAGAGATGAGGACAGTTGTGAGAGAGGCTAGTGCTAGGGCTATTGGCGATGAGTGGTGGGTGGCCGGCAAAGTGGAAAAGAGATGAGGATGGTTGTGGGAGGAGCTAGACCTAGGGCTATTGTCGATGAGTGGCTGAGGCGGGCAGAAGAGGAGCTAATTTTAGGGCTATTGGCGGAGGGTTTCTGGGCAACTAGGAATAGGTGGTGGCGGTGCTAACGCGATGACACATTTAGGGTGTTTGAAGTTGGAGAAGAAGAAGGTTAGGGGGTGTAATGGTCATTAGATTTTTAGTTTTAAAGTTTGGGGTATTTTTTTCAATTTAAGTCAATGTCTGAATTACATTAGTCAACACTGGAATAGTGCAATTTGAATATATCTGCACCATTGCTCAGAATCTTAGGGTTAGTTTGGCACTTTAAGATTTTACGGGATCATTTCTAAACTTTCTCAATTTAATAGGGTCATTTTTGTACTTTTTCCTTGAAACTATAGACTAAATTGTTTTTTTAGTACCAAACATATTTCGAAATATCAATTTTTGGTCCACGAGGCCAATAACGCGTCCATTCAGCAACCAACAAATGCAAAATGATTTGTTTGGTCCCAAAACCATATTCCGAATGGTTTTCAGGTAAATCAAAATTATTTTCCGATATATCTAGGGGTATTTTCATAATTTTACTAATTAAAAAATATTTTCAAATAATATTTCCCCAAAAATTCCCCTGAAACCCATATGCTCCTCCTCTGAAACCCTTTCTACCTACCTTTCCCTTCCCCCCATTCTGCCACCACCTCCACCTCACCGTTTTGGGCCAGAGCCTTGTCCTCAACATCGTCGATAAATGTTCCCCCATCTCCGTCTACAACCGCACCGCCTCCAAGATCGACGAAATTGTCGACCACGCCTCGCGCGAGGGCCGCCTCTCGCTCTCTGGCCCGTACACCCCCTAGGATTTCACCATGTTGATCAAACGATTGAAGCGTTGGTGGCTCACATGGAACTCGGCGACACCATCATCGATGGCAGCAACGAGTGGTACAAGAAGAGGGGTATGTTGTACCTCTCCGGAGGTGGTAGCTCGATGGAGGCAGCTGCGGAGGCGGTGGATACGGTGGAGGTGGTGTTAGGGTTCAGAGGGAGGGATGGCGCTAGGGTTTAGAGGGAGGGGTTGCGGAGGTTGGTCTGGTGGGGTGGAACAGATGGGGTGGCGGAGCTGGTGAAGTGAGAAGGAGAAGGTTGGTGTCGGAGAGCGGTGGTGGGGCAAAAAGAGGTCTAGTGGAGGTGGGATAAGAGGAGGGCTAAAAAGGAGGGGAAATGAGGCGGCGGAAGGGGAAATGGGAAAAGAGAAAGGGGAGAGGTAAAAGAAAAAGACAAAAAATAGAAAAAGACAAAAGAAATCGATGGAAATTGAGAATTTTTAAATAAAAATATTTTTTAATTAAAAAATTACTTCTAACTATATCTGAAAATAATTCCGGTTGACCTAAAAATCACCCGGAATCTGGTTTTTGGATCAAACAAATTATTTTGTATTTGTTGGTTGCTGAATGGACACGGTATTGATCTGAGAGATCAAAACATGGTATTTCAAAATATGTTGGGTAAAAAAAAAAATTAATTTAGTCGAAACTACATGCTCCGCAGCATAATGTATAATGTCCAGCCGTGAATTAATTCTTTAAGCTTGAGTGTTGTGTCAAACAATTTGATTTGAGAAAACACAATATACCACTCAATCCAATTTGATTCAACATGTGATGGACCTTTTAATACCTTGCGTTAGTAAGAGGAAGTAAAATTGTTAACTTAAAAGTTTCCTTTCTTACAACATTAAACATTTGAGAGACTAGCACTCATGCACGCACAATGAAATAAAAGAGGGTCCTTATCTTATGAGTGGTGACACTATTTTTCCTCGTTTGTCTTAGCTCGAGAGAAAACACACTGTCACCACTCAAAGGAAATTTTAGTTGTGGTGAAGATTTGGGCAATGCTTTCCAACCAACTCATTAACTGAATTCCAATAGAATTGTTACACATGAAAGAATGGTGGTGCCAGTAAATTAAACGAATCCCGGGAGCAATGTAGTGCACAACCCGAAAAGCAAATTGAAAATGAAAGAAAATTCTTCATAAATTATCAACAAAACTACAATTACAAACCTAGAACTCACTAAACCAAATCCAGCTCCCGCACTCAGCATCGACAAGTACAGCACCAAATGAGCATTTCTCCTATTGGGATGATATGCTGATCAATGTAAACACAAGTAGCAGCAGAGAGAAAAAGAACCTGTTTCCCGTGATTGGGGCAGCCAACGATATATCTTGTGGCCTGAGCATAAAAAAGAGGAAATTATCATCGAGAAAGAGTTGAATTACATTCACAAATACAGGGAAGACGAAATGGAGATAGTCGTACTTCTGCTTTGCCTTGAGAGCGCCGCAGAAGAGTGCATTATCTGGCATAGCCCATTCTGTTTTGTTAGTGTCCTCAGGATTGACAACTCTAACATATGTCTCTTGGCCAAGATGCCATGCATCAAGGTTCTCTGTTCTGAGGTTCCAGACTCCAACGTTGTCGAGGGATACTAGAACAGCTGTCCAAGCTCCAGGATACACCTGTACCATAGAATATCAGACCAAAGTTTATGACAAGCCACCCAACACCTTTAGCAGCTTTCTGTGAACTGGCATTTATGTATCTAGCACGATTAGAAAAGTAAAGGAGGCCGGCCAGCACACACCTGAGCTGTTGTGCGAGCAACGCCGTCCCACTTGTTGTATGTTCCTCTACTATTCTCAGTCCACTCACCAAAATCCATTCTGAAATTCAAGAAGATATAAGATTGTGCATTTTGGCAACTGAGCTAAAATGAGCTGCTTAGATTGAAGTAAAGGTATGGTAAATTGAAGAAGGAGAGAAGCGTACCCGACCACAAAGAAATTATATCCACTCAAATGATAAGTATGCATTTTGGTGTCGTTATTCTGGAAAATCAACTCCATGAATCCCCTATAAGTGCCATTGATAACTGAAGTTTCCATGCGAGGTGGTCCTGTGATTGGCTTGGTAGGAAAATCTAGCTTATATACATTCTTTACTTTGTATTGGTCAGCAAGCCTAATTGGTGTTGCAGGATTAACAAAAGAGATCCCACTCAGTGCTGTACGGCGTTTCCCATCAATAGTCACTGGTGGTGTATTTCTCAGAAGATAAATGTCAGTCACATTTATGGAACCATATCTAAATGAACCTTGAGGGTTCGGGCGAGCACCACTGGCAGTTACATTCCATCTGCATTAATATGATCACTATAAGTTATACTTAAGAAGATAATAGCCTGCATCAAGGATGTTTTCAAGTAATATTTTTGCTAAACTAAATAGTACAGATTTCAATTGGCAAGGAGAAACTACCTGATGGATCTAGCCTGGTTCATTGAGAAGGTTTTGTCAAACACATCATCTGGTCCAGGTGGGAGAGGACCGGACGCCTTCCCTTTGGAATTAGTATAATGCAGGATTGCGACACCAGTAACTCTCTCCCAGACTGTTTGATTCACTTGCCTGGCACTCGCAACTATGTAATAGTCACTACTTGCATTCTGATCCATGGTTACAAGAAAGGAGTATGATTGCCCAGCATGAATATCTAAGCTGGTATAGTTCTGCTGCACTGTATAAGATCCCTCCGCTTCAACCAGAAGCAGGTTGTGATTCTGAATCCTGAAGTTCAAACTGGTCGATACACCAACGTTGCTTACACGCAGTCTATATGTTTTCCCTACATTAGGATATTAAGCAATAGCAAATATTGAGAGCAATTAGCACAAGGTGAGGCCAATCATGCAATTTGTAAAATTTAGGTATGCAGGAAAAACAAAAACAGAAGTGCACAAGCTACTTCACATGCAGAGGGTGGTCTAAAAACCATAAGAGCAATCAGTCTCAGTAAACCCTTCTTACTACACATTTAGCTCCATGGTATACAAAATTGATTTCCGCTGAAGCACTGTTTTTTTGGGTATAAAACCATCTAATCGCTCTGCCCCTCTATTTTAGTCTTGCCACAAAAAAATACATTTTTTAAAAGTCATTGAAATAGCATAAACATGGTTGTGAACAAAAAATAATTTCATCTTTTTTTCACATTCAATTTTTTACCCAAAATGGAAGTAAAACATTGACGAAGGGACACAAAATAAAGCAGATAAAACAATAATAGAGGGATTAGTGTAAAAAAAACAATAATAGAAGAACACCAGAAATGGAGTAGATGTTTGAATTTTCAATGCAGCATATTGCGGACATAAGGTACCATGGATGAGAATTTTTTTTGCCAAAATACCAGAAGAAATCAAATCACTCATACAATTCATTCTACAGGACTAGTTCCCAAACCATTTAGAATTTACCAACTGAGAATAATAAGCAACAAATGCATATTAAAATGCGTTAAACATTGACTAATATAATCAGGTGCTTTAACAAACCTGGTTGAACTTCAATTTTTTCATAGTCAATGCCATCTGGAACAAGTGAATCATTGTACCGATAAGGTCCTTTCCCATTAATCAAAACACCATCCGGCATCCCCAAATCCTTACCAGAATTAAGAGCTCTCCTTAGAGCCTGCAAACATCAAATCAACAAAAGGACATAAAAACTGTACAGTACAGCCTAAACTAAACTCTCACCACACAAAGACGAGATTCTCAAAGAAAACTGACCGTGTGGTTCTGAATGTACCAGTCCCCAATCATCAGTGTAATATCTCCATGAGGGGTGTCAAAGGGAATGGGAATGATAGCCCTGTTGTTGATGATAATCGGGCCAAATCCACCTGAGGCCTTCTGAAAATTCAGTGATGGGAAGTAATAAAAGCTACCAATCTGGTCCTTAACCTGGAAATTGTAAGTCCA
Organism: Rubia tinctorum; assembly: GCA_032355605.1. Lineage (NCBI taxonomy): Eukaryota > Viridiplantae > Streptophyta > Magnoliopsida > Gentianales > Rubiaceae > Rubia > Rubia tinctorum. The sequence continues at coordinate 4,884,683 of JAULKM010000009.1, forward strand.
GTTCCACTTTGAGGGTATGGGACAATTAGTCCCCAGAACACCATCTTCCCAAGAATTCTTCCTCATGAAAATGCCAGACCTGTCAACCACAATCCCAATTTTCATCAACAACTCAAAACATTAATTTTTCCAAAACAATTCAAAATAAAAGTCCAATCATACCAATGCATCAGGAGGTCTTCATCTAATTTGTTTCTGACATTGATAACCATGTTGTAGTTAGTAGTAACGTTGATGGCAGGCCCTGGAAACTTCCCATTGATACCAATCACCTGCAATGACACCAATGCAATACATTCATCCAAAGAAACCCATCAGAATGCAATCTTTTCAGCATAACTCCAAACTACTCCATAGATCTGACCATAAAACTTCAAACTTTCCACCATCTCAAACATCCCACAATATAGTATTATACTTCTCCCTTTAGCTCACATTTTACTTCAAGGAATCTTTTTCTCTGCTAAATAAAAGTTATGAAATTATGAAAATTTATTAACTGTCAACATGTAGATGTAGTACGATGAATCTAAAAAAAAGTCACATGGAAATATTACTCCAAGTACATACATTGAATTTTACAGTGAGATTAAGAAAAATGAGGTAAAATGTGAGCCGCAGCAAACAAGAACAGGTAAAACAAAACCCAGAAACACAAGATGCGAAAAAAACACTGTAAAAGTAGAGATCTACGGCTCCAACCTGCTGTTTAACCCCAAGAGGAGAAGCAGTAATGTATTCCACTTTAAATTCATAGTTAGCAAAGGGATCTTCAGCATAGGAAAACCCCACTAGAAACAGGGCAATGCAGAGCAGCACAAATTGGATAAAGCTGGGAGCGGCCATGGATGAATGCAACCTTTTTTGGATCAAATTTTGGGAAATTGTTTTGGGTAGAAATGACTTTAAACGCTACGGGGCAGCTGGATTTACATTATCGGGAAGAACAGAGGAGGAAAAATGGAGCTAGGAAAGAGACTTTTTGAACTAGTGTGTGACTGTGTGTACTGGAAGCAGAGCTGGAAATGTGATAAAGAAACGAAAACGGCTCTTTCTTTTTTGTGCAATTTTCTCCATTGCTTTTATGGGGCCGCGTGAGGTGGTGAGGAGTCGTTGTGGGTCGGTCCCATCATAGATTTGAGTGTTACTAATGTTAAACATTGTTTATATTTGTTGAAAATTTTAATACTCACGCCGCGAATTTCACACTTACTATTTGGAGTTGAAATTATTGAACTTTGACGGCATATTTGAATAGATATATTCCTATGAATAATAATATTATCATATTTGATATTGTTAAATTCCTTGGAATATGTAGTTTTTAAATAATAATATTTTATATATCTTTATTATCCGTAGTTACATAAATTTACAGTCAAATATGTTTTTTGAAAATCACATATTTGAATAGATATATGAACAATAATATTATTATATAAAACATTGTTATATTCGTCGTAATATGTAGTTTCTAAATATTAATTTTTATATATCTTTATGAGTCCGTCTCTTGAAAGACGGTTTTTGCATAAGTCATGGAAAAACCAAGATTTAAACTGCAAATTAGAAGAAATGAAGATAAAATTTTCAGATTGCATGAATCAGGTTATAAACTTTATAACTAATACACGTTGCATAATAAATTTTTAATATTAACTAAGACCTTTTAACTTCTATTATTTTAATTAAATCTCGTATTTCCATAAGCCTATGGAAAGCCAATTTTTCCCAAAACTTTGCCTACCTTTATTATCTGTAATTACATATATTTACAATTAAATATATTTTTTGAATATCGTGAAAAAAGATTTTGTGCAAATTTAAATACGGGCGAGTATCGTATTAATTATCCCATGGTTAATGAGAAGTAGATTGTGCTTGGTACTTTCAAAAAAAATGGAGAGCAGTGTGTGAAAGAGCGTGGAGATAGAGTGGCGCCAGCCCATGGACAGTTCACATTCGGCATGAAATTGCTCGCGTGTTAATCAACACACGCTTTCTTTGTCCATAATCAACGTAAATTAGTCGTTGATTGTTAACATTAGGACCGCAAGTTAGCTCTGGGACTTGCTGTCTATCCGTAGAAAGCACATGTTTGGAAACTTGAATGATAATAATAAGCATATTTAACATGACCACTTCTTCACTACGTCCGGTTCTCAACAAATTTTCTAATTTAATTTTGAACCAGTTAACTTAAACCATTATCAATATATATAAAATTATTTGTTGAATTTATTTATATTTTAAATTATTGTTTTTTTAGAATATTATATAAAATATTTGTAGTAAAACATTGATGTAGTCAACGTTGTAGGTCAAACTGTGAATTTTGAATGAGATGAAGGGAGTAATCTGAATTATAAAGTACTTCTACTATTTTAATTCTATTTACACTTTTTAAATCAATTTTCTTAAGTCACATTTGACCACCGATAATTTTAATTACGTATATGAGTGATGTTTTCTTCGTTTTATCATCTTATGTATGTAGCTCAGGTTAAAGTGTAATCGGGTTGTAGTCCGGCTGGCCTAATACTAACACAGGGGTGGAGGTATTAGACCGAAATGCACTTACAACACAATTACACCTGCACATATCGCTTTTTTTCTTAGATATGCGATGTTTTTTACTAGTTTAATGAAATTTTTCATGATTAGGTCTGAATCATTAGTTTGTAACTCAGCGTTTCTATGTTTGAGGGGTTTAGCGAGCCTCCAATAAATACCCCACCATCATACTGGTGGTTTTCTAATTTTAAAAAAAAATAGAGAAATTCTCATAAATGAAGTCCAAAAGTATGAACAGTCCACTATATTTATTACTTTAAATGTTGTAATTTTTTATAAAATTTAAATAATTGTATTTTAAAAGTTAGAACAAGTAATAATGTGTATTTGAATGTGAAAATATAAAAAAATACTCCCGTTGTCCCATAGAAATTGACACAATTACTTTTGCATAGGTATTTTATGCAAGATGAGATGGAAGTGTTGATGGGAAATAAAGGAATTGTATTTTGGTAATGGAAGAGTTGACGAGTAGATTTAATCAATCTCTTGAGGGATAATATAGTAAATGTATAAGCTCATATTTTGCCACTTTACGTAAGAATTGAATTGTGTCAATTTCTGTGGGACGGACGAAAATAGAAATTGTGCCAACTTTTATGGGACGGAAGGAGTGTATAGTATAAAAAAATTAAATTTGAATTTTAGAACTCCCTCCGTCCCAGTTCAAGTTGCACATTTTTTGGTCAACTTTCTCATACCATGTTTGACCACCGATAACTTTATTTATGTACAATAATGGTGTATTAAAATTTGATGTTTAGAAAATACATCATGCAGGGAATCCAATG
>JAULKM010000009.1:4888147-4903401 GCA_032355605.1 Rubia tinctorum
TGTCAAATTAAATTATTACTATAATTAACAACCACGTTACACATAAATTGGCTACATATTCAACTCAAAAAAATATTTACTCTACGCCTCTACTACCGTACTACGACAAATTCAACACAAGTTACAATTCACTAGAAATATTGATTTTCAATTCACAATGTCCTTATTTTAATAATTCACACACAGTCACACAAATTCAAATTTCCATCTCGAAATATGCTATTCACACAAATACACAATCACAATCACAATACATAATATATGCTATTTCATTCAATTCAATTTATACAACACAAGAAATCAAGAATAATGCCTTTTTATTTGTTAAGTTTAGACCGGTCAGTGTCACCGGTGGACGCTGGCTGTCGCTGAGGGCTGCGGAGACGCGGCGAAGACGTGGCGGATGACGGCGGCGGCGCGACAGATCAGTGGCGGAAGACGCCAGCGCGGACGGTGGAACCGTGGAACTGAAGCCGGATGTCGTGAGAATGAGCCGAGAACAATAATGGATGTGGTCCTGTGCAAGACTAATGCATTTAGGGTTTTTATTTGGCATGGGCCGATTTGGTTCAGCCTAAATGCCCTTTTTTTGTCCATCAGACTACTAAAATGACGTCGTTTTACTAAGGGAAAAACAACTTTGTTTTGTTTAGTTAGGCCAAAAAAACAAAAATGAAGACCAGCGACTTCTCCAGTAAGTCGCCGGTCGCCTCTGCAATTTTTTCAAGGAGGGGCGGGAAGCCATGGATTCCAGTGGCACCTGGACCTAAATTCCGGGCAACCGAATTCTAGGGGAGGTGCCAGCACCCCCTCACCCTCTGGTTCCGCCCCTGCACACGAATCAACTTGGTGCCTCCCTATTTTACCATGGTTTCATACCCCGCCCAAGTACTCGGCACACTTTCTGTTTTTTGGTTGTTTTTGTGAATTTGACACACTTTCCTTTTATGGCAAGATTACTTCAATTTCATCCACTCATTCTACTTTTTCTTTTCTAAATTCAATTTCATCCACACATTTCATTTACCTAAATCCAACCACCTAAGACTATGATGCTACATCCAACGAAACGGAGGTAGTATGTTATTCCCTCGGTACTATTTCAATTTTCACTCTTTGACTTTTAACATTTGACTTAAAAAATATTTGATCTTTAATATTTTTCATTAAACATAATTAAATTTATAAAAATACATATTTTGAAAATACATATTATAACGAATCTAATAATGTATTAGACAATAGTATTTATACTTATATACCAATTCAATTTTAGGACCAGAGTTAGGAAGTTTTGACTAAAAGAATAGATAAATTGCAGTTTGAAATGGGATAGATGGAGTTTTTTTAATTAAGTTTTATACCTAGTATATGGAAAAAATTGTTGTGTTATCTAAGCCATTTTAATTAATGTCTTTGATAGTCCATTTAAATTTGGTTTGATTGTGTTTATGTTGGTGTACTTCCATACCAGATCATAATTTCAAGAAATCATAAAATTGAATTATAACCAGGCTCTACTTAGGAATGGAATCCGTAAATTTGTAAAATAATAATAATTTTTTTAAAAAATAGTTAAAATTTTGTAAAAAAAAATACTCCCCTGACTCATTTCAAGTTTTACGTTTTGACTTTTCACAGTTGATTTGAAAAATATTTGATCATTAATATCTTTCACTAATGATAATTAAAATTGGGAAAAATTTTTATTTTGAAAATATACTCCCTCTGGTTTCTTAAGATTGCCCCCCCCCCACCCACCCACAAAAAATGACACATTATTTGAGAAAAATAAAATGAGTGGTGGAGATTGTATTGAGAGAGTAAAAAACAAATTGAGTGGATGAAAATAACACAAACTTTGCCAAAAAAGGAAGGAGCCATTGTTAAAAAACCAAACAAAAAAAGAAAGTGAGCCAATTTTAGGAACCCAGAGGGAGCATGTTATTACGAATCTAAATGTTTATACTTATATATCATTCAATTTTAAGGTGAAAGTTAACTAAATAAATAGGTAAATTGGAAATTCATAATTCTCACCGAAATTATAAACTCATCAATCTCATTGGGAACTCATTGGAATATAACATAAATTTTAGTTTCAAAACGTGCCATAATTACTCTTGTTCGCCACGGTTGAAATACTACTTACGCATTGGGGCTTAGCTAGTGCGTGAGATCTCATTCGTCTCCAGAATGATAGTTTAATCGACTAATGAGCACGTGATCACCCCCATACAATCCTTGCTTGGAGATGTCTTTTCTGTGCGTTTTTACTAATTAAACAAATGCCGGAATCTACATTAACAATTTAACAGTGCTACTAACACTACCACCGGTTCTTTATTTTGGTTGCCTGCACGTGTTTTAATTGATATTTACACACCATCCGTTCAACTTTGTTTGACACACTTTTCATCCAATTTTTTAAAAATATGTTTGATCGCTAATAATTTTTGTTATGCATTCCAACGAAATTTAATATTTAATATTTAGAAAGTACATATTACAAAGAATTTGGAGTAACAATATTTTGCATGATTATATTACTACCTATATATTATGTGAAATTTATGGTCAAACGTAATTTGAAAAACTTAACTGAAAAGTGTGTCGAACAAAACTGAACGTAGGAGTAGTGATGAAATCTGCTAATTTGTATATTTCTGAATTGCAATAATTAAGAAGAAACGTGCAGTTTTAAAATCATTAACGGAACATTAATAGATATTGTGAAAACTGAAGTTCAATTACGTGTTTTATATGATTTGATACAAATGAACAGAAGTAATGTTTTTTAAGTACATTAATGAAGAATAACTGATGTAAAACAGAAATTGAACTAATTTAAATTACTCTGGAAAAACTTAATTAAGTTAATCCCGGCAAATCAAAGAAGATGAAAAACAAGTGCATCGCCTTCCGCGTCAAATCTAAAAATGTTGTGGAATGAGGAAGTACAAATTAACTACGGATAATGAAAGTTATTTCATGCTTTGCTATGCTTTAAGATCATGATTCAAACTTTTCAAAAAGAAGGAACACGTATCATAAGTACTATTTTTTTTCAATAAAATTAAATTGAATTGAACTAATACTCTTATTTTAGTTCTATTCAATTTATATGTATTCAGTTAAATTTTGTGTGCTTAATTTTAGTTAAGCTCGATTTAATTTGAATTTAATTTAGTTCTAGCATCATCAACACTAGTATTATTATTTTACTATAATACATTAATTTCAATTTATCTGCTTAACATTAGCTCAATTCAATTTGAGTCTGTCTCTTAAAATACGGTCTTTACATAACTTATGAAAAGAACAAGGTTTAAACTGCAAAGTCAAGATAATTTTTTTGATTAGATCATAAACTTATAAGTACTGCACGTTGCATAATAAACTATTAATATTGCAACTAAAACCTTTTACTCCATATGCATATGGAAAGACGTCATTTTCCAATACTTTATCATTCAATTTAGATCATGCAAAATGAACAAGATCTAAACAAAATAAAAGTAGAAATGCAGGGCAAGGAAGCGTATGTGGTAAAAAAGATGTGGTTGGGGAATTGTTGGAAACATGTGTGAACGTATAAGTTGCTTGGTACATACGTAAATGTACGTGGTTAGTAGAGAGAGTATGTTCCCAAGGTATAATGCCTTGTTGTACAAGTAGAACGTGATGGACGGTAACTAAACCGGCGCTTTTCTCCAGAAACTACGTTGACAGCGGGCACGAAAAGAGTTGCTTTGTGGTTCTTCATCAACCATGGTTTTAAGGTAATCGGATCAGTTTTTTGACGGTGGGCAAAACATACGTTCAAATGAAATTAAGGATGGACAACATTTAGGAGATATATTGATACTCCCTCCGTGGCAACTTTATTTTGGATGTCTCAATTGAATTTGCACATTTGTTATTTTGAAGAGAAAAAAAATCTGCAATATAAATGATAGAAGATAAGGTAATAATGTTGTGGTTTGTATTAATGGTAAGAGTTACAATATATAGTGGTACAAGAGACCTGTGCAGAATTATAAAAGTAAAAGGATTCTATTCTAAATACAAGTAATTATATTCACATAATATTGCTATTCTTTAATGCTCCTCATCAAGTTGGAGCATATAGATCAAGAATGCCCAACTTGCCAGGTAGTAACTAAAACTGAGTACGCCCGAGAGGTTTCGTGAACAAATCTGTAGGCTGATCAGAAGTGCAGGTATGTTGAGTGGCAATAATACCAGACAGTACAAGATCTCGGACGAAATGACAATCAACCTAAATGTGCTGCGTACGTTCATGAAAGACAAGATTAGCTGCAATATGAAGAGCAGACTGACCATCACAAAATAGGGGCATGGGGCAGAATGTACAACACCTAAGTTCCGGAGCAAAGACTTAAACCTTAATAACTCACAACAAGTGACTGCCATTACACGATACTCCGCTTCAGCAGAATAGCGAGAAACTGTAGGTTGCTTCTTTATTTTCCATGAAATCGAGAATCACCAATCGTCGAAAAATACCCAGAAAGAGAACGTCGTGTAATGGGATAAGCAGCATAGTCAGAGTTACAGAAAGCAGTCAAATGTAAAGAACTACATGAAGAAAGGAATAAACCTTGACCAAATGACTTTTCAAGTAGTGTAGAACTCGGAGAGCAGCTTGCCATTGAGAAACACGAGGAGACTCCATACACTTAGCAAGCATATTAACCGAATAACTGAGCTTAGGACGTGTAATTGTAAGGTAAATGAGACGACCAATGAGGCATCGATACTGCTCAAGATCATCATAAAGAGACCATTCTCACGTGCTAGATCATGATGTTGCTCCACCGGAAAGTCAGTCGGTTTAGCAGCTAATAAACCAGTATCTGATAAAATGTCATGGGCATATTTCCTTTGTGAAAATCCCATCCGATCTTTTAGGAATCCCTATACCCAAGAAATACTTAAGTGCACCAAGATCCTTCATGTGAAAACAAGAGCTCAAGTATTTCTTGAATTCAGAGATAAGCGACGAAGAACAACCAACAATCACCAAATCATTCATATAAACTAGCACATGCAAAGAAACCGAATCACGAGAGTAAAAAAAAGAGTAATCAGCCTTACTCTGAACAAAGCCAAATACGTGTAGAGCTGAGCCAACTTGGAAAACCAATTTCTAGGAGCTTGTCGCAACGCGTAAAGAGATTTCTGAAGCAGAAAAACTATGTCGGGGAGGTGCAGTATAGCCAGGTTGAGGACGCAGAAACACCTCTTCTTGAATATCACCATGCAGAAAAACATTGTGAACGCCTATCCGATGAAGTTCCCTACCACGAATGACTACAACAGACAAAAATAGGCGAGCAAAACTAATATTTGCAACAGGAAAAAATGTCTCAGTATAGTCTTTTCCCTTAATCAGACATTACCCAGAACCACCGGATGATATTTGTAACGTTCCATAGTATCATCAGCTTTAAACTTGGTACGATAAACCCATTTGCATCCAATTGCAATCTTATCCGGAGGAAAAGAAGCCATAGTCCAAGTCTAATTGCACTCAAGAGTATTAATCTCATCAGCCATGGCCTCATGCCAATGAGCATGCTTTGACGCCTCTGAATAAGTGGTAGGATCTGCACTAGAAGTTACTACACCCAAAAATCTAGAATGCATACTAGAAAATTTATCGCAATTTACATAATCAGTAAAAGGATAGAGAACACCTGAGGATAGTGAGGAGTAACTTTAGTAGTGGGGGAGGGGGGTTTAACAACAGATATAGTTACCCAGATAAGAAGGAGGTCAATGATCGTGAGCATTCTGTCGGGAAGAAGACAAGTCAGCCATAGGAGACATCACTGGAGTTGGAGTCAGCAATGATTCTGGTAGTGGAACAAGCGTTGCAGGTGGCGGAGAGGCCAGGGCAGGGTGCGGAAGGTGACAGAGTGACCGACAGTGCTGGCTGGCGATCAACGTTAGGGGTCGCGTCATGTTGCTGAACTGGCAGCGGCGCTGGCAGCAGTGCTTACCAGTGATTGCCGTATGGGGCACAGAATGCATCGGCTGGTTGAGCGAGGCATCCGTCATCAGAGAAAGTGATGCCGACGACGAGGTGATAGCCCCGCTGGTAGTCACTATCAGAGCCGATGGCGGAGAATCGTTAAACCAAGAGTTGGTTTGTGACTGTGTTGTCTGAACAGGTACAGATGACACAACAAATGGAAACTGGTTTTCATAAAAATCAGCCTCTCTACTGTTGAAAAAGGTGCATGATTCCATACCGTAAAGGCGATAACCTTACTTTCCAGCAGGATGCCCTAGAAAAATGCATCGTTGACTTCTTGGAGCAAACTTTTCATGATATCTGGGAAAGTAGGTGGCAAAGCACAAGCAACCAAACACATTCAAAAGCTTGTAGTTTGGAGTGTGTCCGTAGAGTAACTCGAATGGTGTACGACCATTGAGTTGCTTCGTTGGTGTCCGGTTAATCAAATATGCAGTAGTGAGAACAAATTCTCCCAAAAAATCAATAGGCAGAGTAGCTTGAAAGCGCAAAGCATGAGCCACATTTAACAAATGATGATGCTTGCGCTCTACACTGCCATTCTACTATGGTGTATCAACCATAGAAGTCTCAAAGATAATATCGGAGTCAGCAAAGTAAGATCTCAAAGGCAGAAATTATGTACCATTATCAGCACGTACACGACTAGTGGGTGGTGCCCAAACTGAGTCTTGATCAAAGCACAAAATTCTATAATCTAGAAGCTACATTTGACTTAGCCACTTGTAAATAAGCTGAAAAATTACGGGAATAATCATCAAATATAGTTTAAAATAATATACGCCACTAGAAGATGGTGAGCTATAAGTCCCCCAAACATCACAATGTATTAATATAAATAAAGAACTAGCGTTTAAAGAACTCAAAGGAAAACTATGTCTAGATTTTTTTGCTCTATGACACGTAGAGCAAGGAACATAAGTATTACTTGTGCTAAAATCCAGAAGAGAAACAGAAGACAACACTGTAGAGGATAAATGCCCAAAAGGTTGATGCCATAAATCAAATGAAGATGCATGAACTAAAGTAACTGTCGAAACTAACTGCGGGATATAAGATTTAACGCATATATCTAACAGACAAAGCCAATAGACCCTCCCCCCTTGCTGTTCACCCACACCAATCATAGTCCTCGTACTAATTTTCTGTAAAATCCAATAATTTTCAGTAAACAAAGCTAGACATTTTAAGGCAGATAACAATCTAGAGCATGATAATTGATGGAATCGCAATGTAGGTATGTAAAGCATATGTGTAAGAGTAGCATCTCCAAAAAGTGTAGAACCATAATGTGTAGCAGACGACACAGATTCATCAGGAAGTAGAATAGTCATAGAATCGATAGTAGGTTTAATATCAGTAAGAGAACCCTTGTCATCAGTCATGTGATACGAGGCTCCCGAATCAATAACCCAAGGTAAAGTAGACTTACCTGACCTATGGTTAGAGATAGAATTGAACTGATTAAATAAATGTAGGGTCATCAGACTGACTATGACCAAAATTGAAACAGGCAGGGGCGCCGAAGGATGTGGCCACTACAAATCCTGGTGGAGACACCACGACACCGGTGAATTCCGGTTAAGGGTGGCGGGTTGCGGCGGCATCAGTGACTGGTACGCTGATTTCAACGACAACTAGCTGAGTTGGCGCCATTTTCTTCACGGCGTTGGCTCTGTCCTTCATCTCCGTGAACCATTCTAGATAGCCTGTGATATTGAAACAGGTAACTTTGTCGTGATCCTTGCGATGATAATGCGTACAGATGAGATTCTTACGTTCAACTGCAGTGAGAGCTCCAGGTGAAGGTCCTGAAGATGGCGGGCAACAAGCAACATATGCGAGGGAATTAGTTGGACATTCATGAGACCGAATGACAACGTTGTGATTCTCCTACTGAGCCGCAGGGGCATACATATGCATGCCGGATGGCAGCGGATCTTGAGTCATGACATTGGATCGCAAGGTGTGATAGCCTTCATCTAAACCAAGGAGAAATTGATAAATCAACTTCTTCTCTCGATCATTGAAGACAGCAACATCATGATTACATGTGCACAGTGGTTTGCAAGTTTCATGGGAACAAACCCGAGGAGGCTGAAGAGAGTTGTAGTTATCATACAACTTCTTAAGTTTGCCAAAGTAAATGGAAATAGACTAACCATTATGCAGACAGTTCTCAATATCATCACGCACGTGCATAATTTTTGGACCATTACTAAGGAAAAAACGTCCAGCAAGATAATCTCACAGCTCCTTAGCAGTGGACAAGTAAGCCGTAGCAGATTGTAAAGTTGGATCAACAATCTGTAAGATCCAGCAAACAAGAGTAGCATTCACCCCAGACCATTCATCAAAATCGGGATCACCAACCAGAGGTTTAGTAATGGTTCCATCAATGAAACCAATCTTCTTCTTAGCAAGCAAAGCACTACAAAGCGTAGTAGTCCATTCAAGGTAATTTTCTCCACCCTTAAGTATAACTGGACAGATGACCAAACCGGGACTGTCAGATGGGCCCAGGTAGTATGGACAGTTCATAGATCGATCGACAGGTACATTCTACCTAGTGCAGATTGTAATTGCATTTGCTTGAGTAAAGCTGCAATAACATCCGTGACATTGAGATTCTGTAACTTATTGGCCTCAATTTAAGTGGAGATGCGAGCAAGCTCTGCAACATCGGGACTGAAATCGGAAGTAGGAGTCAACATTGTAGCAGTATCGGATGCGGTGGCGCGTGACAGACGGTGTGGCAGCGCGTACGGATTGAAAAGCAGCAAACTGGATGGGTGACTGCAACGGCGGCGACATTCGGCAATCTGGAGAAGCGGTGGCGGCGCGTGTGTTGTACGTGTGGTCGACGGAAGTGGTTGTAGGTCGCGGAGGGCAGCGGCAAATTTTAAGGTTTAAGTTTCAACATTTTAGGCTCTGATATCGTGTAGAAAATATGGATGTAATGTTGTATTTGTATTAATGATCGGGGGTCCATTATATCGAGGTACAAAAACCTATAAAAAATGAATATAATCTAATTACAGTTACCAGAAATATTCATAGAATATTACTGTTAATAGAAAGGATGAGCTCAAGTGGTGTGTTGTGAATACCTTTGGCACACTTGTATAGAGAACATACTAGCATCTTGGCTCATTGTCCATACTCTGTGGAGTACATTTTTGTTTGATTCACCTGAAGTCAGTTTCTAGTGCTCCGGGTTTGGTGTTCATATGCAAGTTTGAAGAGATCTACTTCGGACTTGAGAGCTCAATGGACAATCTATTTCCCCTCTCTCAACATGTGCTTTAAACTTTCTCTGATAGACCAACCGTTCATCAAAATTAACTGAAGAACTCATCTTGCTTTTGTCTAATTCTTGTAAATTGCAATCATTTAGCTGAATTCTTCTCAATCTTGGCTCGGTCAACTAGAAACTCATTGCTAAATGTTTGATTCTATTGGATATCTGGCCTATTTTTTTTGTTAACACATGGAGTGGACTGCAGAGGCAGATGTTAGGAAACTTATCCAAATGAACCATCTAAAATACTCTTCCCATGGAGTTAGATAGACTCTCTATGCGTTGTATGATAATTTATTACATGTTCAAAGGTTAGGGAGCTTGAAAAATTTTCACTTCTGCCAGAGTGGAAGTTTTACTTTTAAAAAAAACCTCTTCTTCTAGTTGTAAAACACATGAAGTGTAGTTACTTTGTAGGAGTATTATAAAGTGTCGGTAATTAATTTCCTCTTGTAATGTCAAATATCTTCTTACACGAACACTGGAACCAATTAATCTACCAATATTAAAATTCATATACACCAAAATTAAATTTTATTAGAATTTTCCTTTTTTTTCTTCTTCTATCACACACATATTCCCAATTAAATTAGATTTAAAAGTTATTTCTTGCCCTATTGGCACGCCGGGGCCAACCAACACGATTAACCAACTTCAGCGAAAGATCACTATTTAATATTTATATTCCCAATTCAAACTTGGAACTTTCGATTAAGAACCCTAACCTTCCTTCTCAAGGTACGTTTCTTGTAAATATCTGATTTTCGGATGCAAATAAATGCTTCTGATCGATCTTCAAGTTTACTGTGTTTCCAGGAATTGGCACGATGTTCATGAACCGGTTGTTCGGGAAGCCTAAGCAGGACACCAGTGCTGTGGCAACCCTCGATAAATTAAATGAGGTACGGATTCCTTTACAACTTTAATTGCCTGCTTGTTCAGAAGTTTGTATGATCAAGTTTTCAGGAATCTAATTGGTGAAACGGAGCTCTGATTTCTGTTCCAACGAGTACGATTTGTGTTCATGAGCTGTTATAGAATATTATTGTTTCTAGTGTAATTGTCCTTGTGTGTGTTTTCTGGTTTTTTTGGGTCGGATTCGTAAAATATATTTGGTATGGCAGTGTTAATTATAATGCAATGGGCATTGTATTTGGAATTAGTTTGGAATATTGAACAGTTCTTAGTCTCTTTTCTGCAATATTTTGCGGGCATATTGGCAGTGTTTTCTACAGCTTATATGTCACTCTACTGAGTTATAAGCTGTCGAGGTTTTTGTGTTTGGTAAAATCTTTTATAAGAATGCAAATATGTGGGAATAGAAAATATGCCAACTTTTTTTTGTTACAAGCACAACTCTGTTAAATACACACATAGTATAGCCTGCAGCTGCAGGTTGCAAGTTTTAGTTGAAACTTAGAGACTACTACAAAGTTATTTCTTGCCCTATTGTCACAAAGTTTTTTGTTACAATTTCTCCCATGATTGTAACAAAGTTGGCCTACAATTCTCTCCAAATAGAGAATTATATTCGATATTAGTTTGGATTGTTGAACAGTTTTTTTCTCTTTTCTGCATTTTTTGTATTGGATATAGAAATTCTTATAATTGCAGCCAGCAAAATTTCACTTTTACCCCCTACCATGTTTGAAACTCCACTGCCCTTCAAATTTCCCAGTACAAGCTAAGGTGGTTTACTAGTGATAGTTCAACTTTTGATCAGAGTGGTAGTTGGTTATAGTCTTGTCACTTGTGTATTCGGATATGGTGCTCTGTGGATCTAGGATTTTGTGTGTTTATATGCTCGTTTTTGGATTCCATCAATGTTCCATTTCATCAAGCTGCAGATTCTCATCGTAACTTAATGTACCTTAAATTTGTTTTTACATCATAACATAGCTAAATTGGAGGTTAGGTATATGCTCTGAAGTTGCTTGAATAGGTTCCTAGGTTTCCAAAGGTTCCTAGAAATCCTCTAGAATCAATACTTCACGGTGTGCTGATATACAGTATGCAGTCTGACATTGTTTCCGGGATGTAATTTTAAAAAATTTCCGTGAACCATTTAGTGAAATTGCTCTGTTGCTGCAGGAAATGGCATTACTTTCTTTCTTTTATTGAAAGACAGTGAACTGTAAATGGCTCTGCTTCCTGTCATAATTTGCTTTCCACAGTGCCCTAACTACCCGTAGTTCTTCAAGACTACTACAACCTTTTGGGTTGAAGATCATGGTAGTAAATGTCCAATATATGTGTCAGAGTCACAGAACTATCAATTATTATTACATTGGTTTATTTTCCTTATTTAAAGTAGTATTAATTGATCTTAGAATGTATCCTATTAACGAAATCATGGGTTTTGCTTATATGTTTGACAGATTCCTCATTGCTTCTGTTAATGTTTCACATTTTAGAACTTTATTGACCGACCTGTGTTAACTTGTTAGTTGTTATGAAGTGTTGTTTTCAGGCTCTGCATAACTTGTTTTTGACCTGTGCGTTGCTGGTTTTATTTTTTTACATTTTATTTTATGTTGACTCTTGCTGTCTACCTTTTGTAGACTTTGGAGATGCTTGAAAAGAAAGAGAAGGTTCTTCTAAAGAAGGCAGCCACTGAACTTGAAAAGGCTAAAGAATATACAAAACTTAAAAACAAGAGGGGTATGTGATTAATTGGATGTTGTTATTTACTTTTGTCCTATTCCTCCTGCATTGAGCAATGAGGTAGGTTATCACTAATTTAGTTTTCAAAAACTTCAGCGGCTCTTCAGTGCTTGAAGAAGAAAAAGCTCTATGAGGGCCAAGTAGAACAGCTTGGTAATTTCCAGTTGCGTATCCATGACCAGGTTCTCTCTCTCTCTCTCTCCAAATATATATTCTATATGTATTTTTTGTATATGCACATGCAAATATATGAAGTGCAATCTGTTCTATTGCATACTGTATTAACCGTGAAATTTGTGGATACTCAGATGATTTTGTTGGAAGGAGCAAAAGCTACTACGGAAACTGTTGATGCCTTGAGAACTGGTGCAGCTGCAATGAAAGCAATGCAAAAAGCAACGTAAGTTTCTATATGTCTACAAATCACTGATTTCATTTAATAGTTTGATAGTGTTTATTGTGAGTTGAAAAAATTATAGGCATATCTGAGGCATAAACTTCAGTTTCGAGCATTTCTTTTTTGGAAAAAAATAATAATACACGTATCAGAAGTGATAATAAACAACATAATGTCTTCATACTTCAATATTATTGAAGTCTTAAAAGGGATCGCAGTAAAACTAAATGTGTTATTGTTTCATCTATTACTTAATATATGTCTTAATAAGACCATCGATTCATCTAATAGCAATTATCATGTCATCACCTCCTTTAACAGAGGAGAGCATTGAATGCTGCAGCTGCTGCTGGTTGCTTATGTTTTTTTTTTCCATTAGAGGGACCTGAACTGAAGTAGTACGAACAGTTTAATTACACTCTTATTTGATAGGTTTAGTTAATTTCAAGATGTAGTGAGCTTAACTTAGTAGTATTTATTGGTTTTAGACTAGTAAACATTTAAATAAGCCTGAAAAAAACCATTCCAAACCTGAGGTATGAGCACATGGACTCAAGTATGAGGTGTAAGCACAGGGGCGCAAGCCTTGGAATATTGCCCGAGGCTTAATCCTCAAAGCAAGCTCCGAGCAAGGTGTGAATGTCGCATCACAGATAGCAGCCATGAAAGCTAGAAACTGAAAGTCGTGGTGGATTAAATTTTCTTTCTTGATCTAAGGTTCTTGCGGATGGGCTGATCCTTTTCAAAATATTTTCTTGTTGCAGGAACATTGATGATATCGACAAGACAATGGATGAGATAAATGAACAAACAGAGACCTTGAAAGCAGTACAGGACTCTTTGAGTCATTCTGTTACCGAAGAATACGATGAGGTCTGGTTTATTCTGCTTTACTACTTTATATTTAACCTCTGAAATTAGATTTGTGGTGGTTACGTTTTTATGTTTGTACTTGCAGGATGAGTTGGAGGCAGAACTTGAAGAATTGGAAGGTGCAGAGCTGGAAGAAGAGCTTCTACAGCCTGCAATCAGTACACCACCATACGCTCCAGTGCATGCGCCAACGCCATCCGGCAGGCAACCTGCTAGGGCTGCCCCTCAAAAGCGTACTGCAGAAGAGGACGAACTTGCTGCCTTGCAAGCCGAAATGGCACTTTGAGCAGCCCCGTTCGTGGTTGGTTGTGTGTATATTATGCGAAGACAGGTGTCAACTATTTTTTGTTCACATTTTTAGCAACAGAACTTTTCTGTTGCCTTCAGATAAAATTTTACCTGCGCTGGTGATGTATAGTATTGATCAAAGATCATTTATTTTTCTGCAATAGTCATTAAATTTTTATACTTTTACTGGTTGGTTTTAACTTTCAAAATTCGTGAACTGGAAAAGACCGTAAGATTGGAAATGTGAGTTCAGCATGAGCTCAATGAGAAAATTTTATATGTTAGGAATTATGTACGTTAAGGTGAGGCCCAATCACACGTTGCACTTCATAAAAAGAAAATGAAAATCACGGTAGCGAAATGGATTAATTGACATTTTCATAACCAACAATTTTATGCAGATTGTCCAGTTCTCTTTATTATACTTCCATACAAATCCCAAATGCACCAGATGTCTTGAGCAACTTCTTTGCGGCACTGATAATTCTTGGACGGCAAATTAAATTACAGAAAAGTCGACTCATTTTGGTTTTGCCCTTTCTCTCCTTTGATCACGACTGTTAATTAAATATAAATTCGATTAATCTCTATAAACAGAGACCAGTGGCAGTTCGTTGCTCAAACAATGAACTTGAAGGCAATACATATGAAAATGGCATCCTCTAAACCCATTCTCGAAGTGGTTCTAATCCTCTTCTTGCTAATTTGTAAGTTATTCCTCCTGAAACCGAGGAAAGTGCTTTTCGTACGTTATATGTTATTAATAATTTACATCAATATCCTGCGTATTTTTGATGAATTCGTCCTTTAATTTTCTTGATTTTCGAAATTTGAGGCAGCGATTTCAACCTGTGACAATGTGTAAGGTTTTTTTTTTTGTTATTGAAACATTTATTTGGCTACTTTATTTCCGCTGTAATTTAAATTCAAGTTTTATTAAAATGTGCATATACGACTTTGGTTAAGTTTTGGTTAGTCGGTTGAAAGCAAAGTTTGAAATAAGACCGGACAAAGTTCCACTACCATTTTAAAACTCCAAATATGAAACTGTAATTTAAACAATATTTTAAAACTCTGCTACCATAGCCTGCAGGTTCTGTAAACTCATTTCGAACTTTAATTTTATAAAACTCAAAACACAACCATAATCAAATTTTAAGTGAAAATAAAGTACATGATTGGTGTTTTGTTTCCTGTTTATTACTCTTTTCTCTTCGTTTCAAACTAAATTACGCGCTTACCCTTTTTCAGTTGAAAATTTTAACCTTTTAATTATGTTTTGGATAGGTATATATAAACAACAATATCATCATATGTGATATTGTTATATTCGTCGTAACAAATAGTTTCTAAAGAAATAGTCTTAGGAAAGTCGGGATTTCCTTAAACTTATGGATAGTTCACTGTACTTTTTACCTTAAATGCTGTAATTTTTTTTATAAAATTTAAATATTTTATTTTAAAAATTAAAATATGTAATAATGTGTATTTGAATGTGAATATATAAAAATATATAATGTAAAAAAAATTATTTTTAAATTTCTAAATTTAATGTGTAATTTAACAAGTGCAGTGTATAAGGTAAAAAATAAGTGGACTGTCAATAAACTTATGGACTGACCGCCTGTCAGGAGATCCATTCATTTCTATATATCAATATTGTTAGC
>JAULKM010000009.1:4910076-4960887 GCA_032355605.1 Rubia tinctorum
TTCTTCGACCCTTTTATCTTCTACCACGTTTTGACTCGTGGCCTTCAATCTTCTACCATCCTTGTGAATGACCTTCACTAAAATACTCCAAATTGCTTATGAGCAATTTACAAATTAAGCTCACAAAAAGAAACCTAGATGCTCGTAAGGACAAAAAATCCATTAGACTCAAACTAGGTTACAAAATGAAGGATTTAGATACGAAAACTGAAAATGGTTATCTAAACCACTTATGATGTAAACCTACCTAAATCTAGCAATCTTCCAATAAAAAGATAACTAAAGAGATGTTAAATTCTTCGGAAAATAAATGCATTTGACGTCTCATCAGGCTAAGACCAAGAATATTCAGATATGATGAAAAATTTATTAGAAAACAAGAAAATTCTGAATACACACCATTTCTTTGGCGAAAGCAACAATCGATTCCCTAGATCTGAAACCCACCCTCGGAGTTCTCTAAAAGAGGGACTTTGCTCGAACTCTGCCCAAACATCGGCTACCAGAGCTGAGCCATGCTGCCGGCGGGTGCCCGCCGACGACACCACGGATGACATCGACCGGCGGTGCTAGAGGAGGTCGAACACGTATACCGGAGTCTTGAGCTGCTGTGCGGCCTCCATATCAGAGAATCTATCTCCCGCCATACACGTGGAATGAGTCTGACGGAGACCCTGCCCTTTGGGGAACACCACTATGCCGCCGCTGGGACATACAATAGGTGCTTCCATCGTAGAAGCCGCCGATTCCTCATTTTTATCGAAGCCGGCACAAAATGCCCTGGTCAGAGTGTCGAGCTACTGTGCGGCTGCTAAATCAGAGGCAAAATCTGTCTGACGGAGACCCTGCCCTTCAGCGGATACTACTTTGGCGTCGCCGCATTCAATTGGTGCTTCAATCGGAGAAGTCGTCGGTCCTTGGTTTTTCCCATCGCCTACACCAAAAGCCCAGGACGGAAAAGAGATGTTGAGGAAAGCTCGAAAACCTTGGCCCAGGTCGCGATCTACTGCGGGAGCCTTTGAATCGGGCACACAAGCAATGTTCATCACAATTTCATTGGAGAAGCCACTCCAATCGTCAATGGGCTATGAATCTATAAGGAGGTCACCGTCGCCGGCCTCAGGACCCATAAATTGAGAATCAAATATTAGGTCATCGGAGGTTTCAAGTGGTGCCACATTACGGGTGAAGAAATGCATGCTCAGGCCGGGTGTGTAACCTAGGTTTCTATCCGACATGGGGGAGACGAGGGGGTGGGATATTCAAAACTAGGGTTTTCAACTTTCTCAATGGGAAGAGGAAAGGGGAAGCTTCTGTGGTGAGATTGAGAAAAGAAAAGATAAGAACAAAACTGACAGAGTAAATGCAGATGGTTGAGAGAGTAAATTGAAGTCCGGTGTTGGTTGGGTGTTTCTAGGACATTATATTGGAATTGTTAGTTAAGTGTTTAGCTTTAGTAACTTGGTTTTATTAGGTTAGTTTAATTTTTTTGTTTTTACAGAATTAAACATGTTAAAAGTGTAATTAATGTCATTGGTTTTGCTGAAATTTAATAAAATCAAAGGGTTAAAATTGTACTTATACCTATAAAAATTTTACTATATTAGGAAAGATTTGAAATAAGTAATTTAGAGTGGGACGGACCAAAAAGAAAAATAATCAATTTAAAGCGAGACGGAGGGAGTATAATGCATAGGGTAGAGAACGTACTTGGATTTCTGCACATTTTAGACATATGCTTTTGTATCACGACATATACACTGTCACTTACCTCTACTTCCTTTGTTGCCTCTGCTGTCTGACTCCTCTTGTTTGTGCATAGCTCTTTCAATAATTTAGCATGCCGATAAATTCTTTTAATCGGCTTGAGCAAAGAGGCATTCAACTCAGACTTACTGAAGGTCTTGAACATTTGTTTATCGTCCACGACCTTCTTCTTGTCCTCCTCTTCATTTATCAACGGAAGAAACATATTTGTGTACTAGATTTGTTTACATGGAGAGATAATGGGTTAGAGTACCTACTCAATTATATAGAGTTAGGATTCAAACCCGCAAGATCATCTTTAACACAATTGGATTAATGATTAGTCAAGTTCATATAATTAAATACATATGTTGCATTAGAAATAGCAACATCTGTGAGATTTGTATTATAGAGATCAATAGGATTGCGGACATCGGGATCCCGTAAGCAGGCATCGAAATTTGTAACTTCAAATGTTGCATAAAAAATTAAATGATTTCAGTTTGGTGAGTATCAGTCAAAGAAGAACTAGCCTCATGTTTGCCGAAACTTCTTAACATTTGGCAATAGTGTCATCCATGATAGTTCCAGTGATAAAAAAAGGCTCTCATAACCCTGTTGATGGTTTATTTGAAAGGGGGAGGCATATATTAGTGGTATTATGGTTTTGTATGTAAGCATTTAGAGCATGGTTCGATATAGGGGCATTAAGGACCAGGTCTGGTGTGGAGGTGACATGTCTATGAGCAATGGGAGTTTGGTAAAACTAAAGAGTGTCGACTGTTGATAGAATTCCAATTATGAAGTTGTTTAGGAGAAGTAGCATCATTTTGGTAGGACTTAGTTGCATACTCGTCAACAAAATGACGCTGCTTCTCCTTAACAACTTTATATTTGGTATTAAAATAATACATATAAAGAAATAAAGTTTGGCTGGGTTGAATTATCGATAAACCGTTGAAAAGAAATTAATTGGTTGGATTGTGAGTTGTGTAGATAGATGAGAGTAATTAATTGAAGTTTTTATAAGGGTTGGGTCATAGATAAATTTAGTCTTACACCACTATTCTGCAAATTGATATTAGTCCTTGTTTTTACCTACATGGGGGTAGTATTCTGAGAGCAGTCTAGTTTTTCTTACAAAAAAATCCTATTCCCTCTATTCAAATGATTGTGGCACTTCACTTTATGACTCAAGTTTTTAACCTTGACCATAAAGTGAAGTAATAGTTGGCAAAAAGGAAAAGTTGATGCTGACAATTTAGGAGTTTAAGACAATTCTTTGCTTAAACTCTCCCTCCAAAAACGTGAATAACCACACATAAAAAGAGGGAAAACCTTCCAATTTAAAATTGAAACCTTTATAATCAATACATTATTGGGACCTGTAAAATAAAGGGTGCAAGTTCCCCCCCCCCCCCAAACAAGAAACCCATGTTGAACAATTACAAGCCTCACAAAAGAGATACTCATGCAATAATCGAATGTTTCCTTCTGTTTACTCCAAAATCTCAAATGTTGCTTCACATGTACAGGATTAATTATCCTGCATCCTGCTTGCAAGTTTCAGTCTTTGATTTCCTAAGTGTCTCCCAATGAATCTTCTAGGTAGCGTCTGACTGAAGTTGAAAGAAGCCAGATTGGGGTGTTCCTGCTACAACACCAAGAAGGTTACCGAACTTCTCATCGATGTCGCTTGTAGGCTATAGACCGGTGGGGTACATCCAGCTGTATAATCAATCGCCTTATGGACCTGAAAAGAACACACAAATCATCAAGGGCTGCATTAAGTTTGATCAGAAAACTCAAGGGAAAGAAGGAGAGAAAACGAACAATAGTCGACAAAGTTGCTGCTTTGTCCATTCCACTATAAGTGAGGATAACACAAAGGAGTTTCGCAGCTGGAATGAATGTGAATTTAGGAACAATACACAACTGGATCAAAAGGGGGGAATTTATAAGTCACTCAAATTCCATTAAGCTAATGATATCAAATGTCAACCAACTACGTTGCCTACATTATTGTGTAAGTCATATAACTCACAACGTTGTCACTGTCAAAACCTATTTTAGAGACATGGACCATGTGATTCACATCGATAAAAAATGATTTTTCCTAACTAGAATTTCAGAGAAGTATTACCTATAACCAGAAGAATTAGAACCACACGGGGAAGTTGAAAACAAAAGCTACATAAAGAAAATTATGTTCCTAACTGCAATTTGTAGGCCTATCATAGACAACGAGGGGCATGTTCTATTCGATGGTAAAATAGGCAATATGGCCTTTAGTTGGGAAGTTTGAAGCCAAGAAAAAAGAAAAAAAAACAGGCCTGCCGGAACCTTGGAAACAAAAAATATTGAGTCAATTAATAGAGAGGTGACAAAGAAGTTCATGCTAATTAAGTTAGTACCAGGGATAAAGAGTAAATGGCCACCAATGGCTAGCACTTACATCTTCATTCAACAAGACAATGAGAGACCTCATATTATAGATGATGATGCATAATTTAAACCTATTGCGGCTTCAGATGGGTTTAACATTAGGTTAGGGTTTAAGCCAGCAATTTCCCCCGACTTGAATATTTTGGATTTAGGTTTTTCAGAGCTATTCAGTCTTCACAGTATAAGACTAGCTCGTACTAATGGATGACCTAATTGTGGCAACAGAAACGACTTTCATGGGACTCGAGGCCAAGACACTGAACAAAGTATTCCTAACGCTACAAGGGTGCATGGTTGAGATAATGAATTGTCAAAGATCCAATAGGTATAAGGCACCGCACAAGCACAAAGACATACTTAAACAACATGGGATACTTCCTACAGACCTTGAGGTAGGCAACCAGTTATTAGGGATTACATTCAGTACTTGCTAGAAAGGAATGCAACTGGAGGACCCGAACAACTTATACAACAATTAATAGTGACAAGCAGCCAGCATATAGTATCAACAATTAAGTGATTTGAAAATAGTAAATGCTAACCCAACTATGGTGTGGTTGTTTCCGATACTAGCTATGTTAAACATGTGTAATATTTTGTAAGAATGTTTAAATGGAACCACTATGAATAGACATGAATGTTTTGTGAACTATAATTTCTCACATTTTATTTTCATTCTATATTTGAAGGATTTGGGAAAATGTAAAGAAATGTATGACCATCATAGATGCATGGAACAACTGTTTTGAAAGACTATGTAAAACATAAACTACGATTCAATATCGATGTAAAATACATCAACGAATTATAGAGGAGATCTTACATAGTAGGGCGAATAATTGTGAACGAAAGTAACACCCTGCACGTGTTCAATTGCTGATACAACATGTGCCACTTTATGCCATCTTCATTCAATTTCACTTCTTGGTAAAAGAACATAAAAATATAATTAGAAGAACGTTCATCATTAAAATAATGGTTTCGGATAGGGAATAATGAATGATAAAATTTGACAACCTTAGAAAGAAACCAATGCAATTCATTCCATTGAACATTTAAATAATCTGCATGTAAGAAATATATATCCTTTTAAAAAAAACTAATTGAATGTTTGTGCATTGTAAATCCATTGGGCATCCTCACTAATTCAAACAATAAATTTCATTAGCACAATCAACACATCATCAATAAATTTAAAATTATGTTTGCTGTTGAAAATATAAAAATACTAGAAAACAATGAAACAATCTAGTGGGTTGTTGAGTTATTCCATTGAAGAAACTCAAATTTCCTTCAAACCTAACAGAAGAAGATTGCAAATTTAATGTTAGAATAAATCTATTGAACCATGGTATGTATTGAAAAGCCAAACAAGAAGAATATGTTATATGAATTGAGTTAAGGGTATTATCAAAGTCATTCCATAGTGAAGGATACATGTTGACTAAAACTCTATTCAAAGCTAACTTGAATAATAAATCAATATTTCTTCACAAAAACAAACAACCTTGTAAAGAACAATGATATGAACTTTGTTAACATCCGGTATATTTTACTCATTGCTTTTTCATCAACGTTTTACTAAAATTTGAGGCAGAAAACAACATACATGTAAGCAAAACACAATCAGAATGGTTAAGCTGCGGCCATGAATCTTTGACTCTCATATACACATCTAGCAACAACGACACCTGCAAGAAAACAGAAAAACAATAGTACTCCTCCACCGAATTCGGACAACATTAAACGAAAATGTGCACAAGAATAAACAATTAACAACAACTTCATAACAAGGCATAAACATATATCAAATACTTCTAAATTTCTGGCCCTTCCGTTACTTTTACAAATGGTCAGGTTTCGGGGCTGAACTGTTAGAGCTACATTAGCTATTACAAAATATTAGTACACCATCATATACAATACTACAACACAATATTCGATACCATCTATGTCCTAGCCATCAAAATGCACCAAAATATACCCCTCGTGTTACAGCACCTGCATACTCAATCACTAACATTCAGGTCATTTAAATACCAAAACTTGATTAGGGCTTTAGGGGGTGGTCTTCAAAATCACCTCGAATAAATTGATAGGGAACTCGTTGATGAAATTAGTGACACTGGAATGAAGTGTTGAAAGCGGTTGCACCGGGAAAATCACTGCATCGTCAATGTCATCCAGAGTGATATTTTTAGGGTCAGCTTCATAGGCGTTAGCTACAATTAGGGTTCATCGGCACTAATGAACACCTTCGAATCGGATCTTAGCTCTCTGAACACGTAGCTTCTACTTCCACAACGCATCGCAGGCCTTTCAATTTCCGGAATTGAGATATTGTAAGCTTCATAACTAACGAGATAGGTGACTCCATTTTCTCAAATATGGATGGAGACGGAAGCTGTGTTTCATCATCATTAACGTCCAATGCTACTGGCTCAGTCTGATCAATGAAGGAGTCATCTTTGCATGAATCAAACATGGGTGGGTACTCAGAGTTTCCAGGGAGGGGCCTCATCACTGGAAATGCCACGTGTTTCTGATCAGGAATGTCGGCGGCCATTAGTGGTTAGGGTTGGTAGTTTCTAAAGTTTGGGAGAATAGATATAATTTGGAAATTCAATGGACAAGTAGGATTTCCAGTGAAGTGGATTGAACAAGCTTTTATGAGTTTTGTATGGATTTATGAGTTTTGTATGGATTTAAAGGGATTTGGGTTGGGATGGAAGAAAATGTGTTGGTTTGGAAATGGTTTGACTTGGACTGGAAATAAATGGAGGGAAGGATTATGCAATTATGTTTGCAATCTGATGTTGACGTTGAATTAAGAGGATGATTCAAATTTTAAACCAGAACAAAGCAAGACATTAGGTGTAGTTGTCTTAAACTAGCTAGCAGAGGTATAAGGGTAAAAGAAAATTTGGAATCTTTCCTTTTTGGCTAAAATTCAAAATGTGCCATAAAAAGACAACTCTCTTTAGCAAGTATGCCATAATCTTTTGAACGGATGGAGTTACTCATTCAAGACAGAAGATGCCTATGTAATCTTCTTACTAACAGTCTTCCACTCATTGACCTGGAAGAATGGAGCAACAAGAGGGCTACTAAGTACTAATAACATTGCAATTTAGAGCTTTAGAAATTGATAAAGTGTGTTCTAGCTTAGAGCATTGAGTATAATAGAGTGGTAAGAATCACATAGAGCTGAATAAATTTTTTTATGGTAATAATTGCCTTGAAATTCAATAGATATAGTAGTACCATTATAGTAAAAAATTGAGGAAACAATTACTAGTTACCAAAATGGAACTATGGATAACCCTGTACCTGGTGTGAATTGAGGAGTTCAGTGCAAAATGTTCATAGGCGCACCTTGAAATTACTAAATTCTCTTATACCAACATTTTTGGAAGTCTTCAATCAGCTCAAATCTAATGAGAATGTGTTTGAGATCAATTGATTGAACTCTGTTTTTTTAAAGATAGCCACTTGGTGGAGCTTGCTCCGTCATCTGCGAAGGTTTTTCCATGCTAGAAATATCTGTTACACATGTGTTAGCGAAAGCGTTAGAGAGATGAGAGAGATATTTTCAGCGGCAATTTTGTAAATGCCATCCATGTTCACCTGTACTCTACACTCATATTTCACTAATATATTTGTTTGCAATTTTTTAAAGAAAAGTAAGCGAAAATGACCCTACTCTTTCTATCCCCCTATATTTGTTCGACTTACTAAATTAGGTGTCCCCAATTAAATATCTTACCTCTCATTCTTCCCTTTGGCAAAGAATTGAATCTTGCAATATCCAATTATGCCCCTAACTTGCAACTAAATTTACAAGTGTTCTCCCAATTCCAAGACTAATCCTACAGTGGGCCACATTTTCCCACTAGCCCAAGTGGGTAATCAAACCCCACAAAATGAATTTCCATTTAATTTAAATACTTTTAAAGTTTTGTGAGCTTTTAGGCGGTAGGATAAATAGGGACAAAGGGAGTATTTTCTTTTTTTTTAAATGCCGAAACAACACTCAATTTTTTGAAAGTGCCAAAATGAAAATGAACTCGTCTAAAAATACCAATATGATAGTGAACTCACTAGTCTTCACCATAATTGTTGGAGATGACCAAAATACCCTTAAATTTTTTTTAAAAAAAATGTAAAATGTAAAATTATGTACGTTTTGACCCTCCCAAATTTCCAAACCTTAAATATCTTTTGCCTTCTTCGATTTGCGTCTTTGTCTCTCTCGTTCCATTCTTCTTCGTCTTCCTCGTTCCCCGTTCCTCCAAACTCGCCGTCGTTGCCAAGATTTCACTAAAACGTCACCGTGGTTGCTCGCCAACACCACCACGCCAATTGGAGAAAATCGATCCACTAAAACGAAAATAGAATGAAGGCGTCGAAGGCTTCGTCCGTGCCGACCATATAGAGTCCGTCATCGAACCTCCCAACGATCTAGCCATGGAAATTGGAACTGCATCATGATGTTTGCAGCTAGTCCCTCTCCGACCCGGCAAGAAAATATCATCCTTAACGAGTTGTATTTGGCCATATCTAGATGCAATGCGCTGGGAGGAAGCTCCAGTGAAGTGCAGTCACCAACATCCTAGGATCTCCGAATGTTCATCCTGGAGATGAGTTTCAAAGGACAATACTTTTCCGCTGATATGAAGAAAAATGATGGTAATATCACCGATAATTTTATTATCAGATATTTTAATGAGATTTTTCTCGAGTTCATTTCGTGCTTAATCAATTCTCTGCAAAATATGACAGTGAGTGGGACTTGTACCGATAGTACAAAAAAGATGAACCTTCAACATATAAGATATGCTACTTGTGTCTTCAACGTGAATCATTCCAAGTGATTTCTGTTGAGATTGATATCAATTGGCTTCAAAATTCCGATAGTTCAATACTCCCTCCGTCCCACTTCAAACTGCATACTTTTTGGTCAACTTTCTCATACCATGTTTGACCAATGATAACTTTATTTATGTATAATAATGGTGTTTTAAATTTGATATTTAGAAAACACATCATGCAGGGAATCCAATGATATCTCACATAATGATATTTGTATTTATATACTGGTTAAAATTTATGGTCAAATGAGTTTTGAGAAAGTTGAGCAAAAAGTGTGCAGATTGAACTGGGACAGAGGGAGTAGCTTATTTTGGTTCACAATAGTAGTATTTTCTGATCTTGGAAATTGTTGTAGGTACGCATATAATAGTGAAAAAATTAGTCTAGAGATTTGAACGAGTTCATAATATGTTATATATATATATATATATAGTCTTTTAAGTTATTAGATCATAGTTCTTATTTTTAAATTGTAAGATCATATGTTATAGTCTTTTATAAATTTGAACGAGTCTTTCTTAATTAGGTTATTTTATAAAGATATTTGATCTAGTATGAAACTTATTTAATGATCAAAATGCAATCAAAGTTAAAAATAAACTTTCTACTGCACAATTTTTCATTGCACTTATTTTAGGCTAGAATCAAAGTTAAAGGTTGAGAACCGAACTCAAAAGTCTAGTTTGTAGTAGTGTATATATACAGTAATCCACTCAAAACTTCATGTCATGTTGTTCTTTCATGAAAAATAACTGTCAGCTGGCCATCTCTATCAACAGAGCTTCTTCTTTTTTTGAAAATATTACCATCAATAGAGATTAGCTTTGACCTCTTGCAAAACGTACAGGAAATTAATCCTTCCACTAGTAAGAAAAAAAGGATAAATAATTTATTCCACAAACAGACAAGAACACGTTCAATTTCTGCACACAGCGTTATCTAAGCTGCAACACATCATCATGAACTTAATTTAAATTAGACCGTTCAAGAACAATATGTCAAAAGTTTGATGATCTACTGCAAATTGTTCCATCGATGATGAAGCGGAGTACAATGTGAGCACCAGTGTCCGGCGAGGGCTGGCCGGAAGCGACCGGCTCAAGCTCTAAACTCAGCAGGGTTCATCTGCCACACCTTGAGGGTGGCACTCACACTGCCGCGAGTTGCGTTATTGAACAAGAACAACCTAGAATCTTGGTACACTGCCTTTGTAGGGTATACCCTTGATGTTATACACGTCCTTCCCTCTTGTGCAAAGCTCTCTACTATTGAATGATCCACCTGCATCATCATCATCATCACCCCAACCAAATCGTAGTCAGATAAAATAGAAACAAGAACGTGGCTAACTGATTCATACGGTTCAATTCAACCAAATATCGGGTTAGTAGACTTACCAATATTCTCATGGACAGTTTCTCTCCTGCCAATACAGGAACATAGCTTCCGTAGATTTTCTTCTCCACGTCGTTTGCTACTGACGACCTGGTCTGATCGGAGCAGAAGTGTGTCTTGAAGTTGCCATTCTTGCCTCTGGCGATGTAGAAGTAGACCGCGGTTTGCTCAGTCCGGTTATCGTTAGCCAGCACCAGTAGCCCAAATGGTCCCAATGCCCCCATCTGAGCCGCGCCCTTACTTGCACTGCAAATATACCCTTCGTCAATAGGTCCGGTGGCCTTGTCCTGTGCCTCCTTGCTCAGCTCGAACTCCGCAACAATGTCCAGCTAGACAAACCAAGTAACATTAGGATATAACGCTGGAATAATTGTGGCATTGGTAATGGTGACATCTTTATACCCTAATGAGTAAAATGACCTATAGACGCGTCCTCTATTTTCCTATACAAAGCACTCTGATAATTTATTCGCTAAATGAGTCCTTCCTATTTGCATTCACGGCGCGCTGTTGTAGCCCCACATCAAGAAATTTCTCCCAAATTATAGATTTCATTAAAAGAAAAGGAAAACCAACCTGATTGGCGCATCCGACATCCAGTGGCACAATCGAACCCGGCTTGACCTCGACCTTCTCGAAAATCTTTTCCTTCGTCCTGAGCTTCTCCACTTCATGCACCGGCCACTGGATCAGATTACTTCCCGTTTTCCGGTCGAGAAACACCGTGCGGGGAACGCCCTGAACGGAGGACCACCCTTTCACAACATCGGCCTCTTCGCTATCCGTCTCCTTGATCCAGCCCCAAAGAATCCTCCTCTTCTTTTCTTGATCGTAGAAAGTCTTGGAGGCGTAGAAGATGCCGTAGTCGTATCGCAACCCGATACCGATGTCGATCCTCGGGTCATCCGGTACCCACTTCCCTTTCTCCTCGTGGTACGTTCCGATGGCGTAGTAGTCGTTTCGGTCGTCGTCCATGCTGGCCTTGACCACGTGCCGGACCGTCGGGCCGTTGATGGAGGTGTCGAGGCCGTTTTCCGTCACGGCCGACACCGGATAAAAGTCCACGCATTCCCACATGCCGGTGCCCTCGACTGCATGTAGCACGCCGTCGTGTAATTCGTAGTTCTTGAAGTCGACTGTGTCGTACACCAGGGAAATGCCGGTCTTGTTCACCTTTGACCCGATTGTGATCCGCCATTTCCCGTCCCGGGTAGACCAGGCCGTGGTCGGGTCCCGGAAGTCCTTGAAATGGATCCCCGGCGGCGGGGTTAGGACCGGGTTGCCCGGGTACTTGGCCCATTTGGTGAGGAATGGGTCGGTCGGGTCGGCCGGATAGGCCAGGTTCTGGACCTGGACCGACTCGTTGGTTGAACCGGTGTAGAGCATCACAATCTCGCCGTCTTTGAGGATGGTGGCGGAGCCGGTCCAGACTCCGGCGGCGTCGTACCATTGATCGGGGACCATGGCGATGGGGAGGTGGCGCCAGTTGATGAGGTCCTGTGAGATTGCGTGGCCCCATACTATGTTTCCCCAAACTGCACCATCCGGGTTGTACTGGTAGAACAAGTGATACCAACCTCTGTACAATAATGGACCTATTTGAATAAAAAGATTATAAAATTGCCAGCATTTATAATTTAGTAAAAAATTATAACGCTATTGAAGTTCCGCTTCAAGTCAAATGAATGCCGATGGATAAAAATCTAGCATCATGTAAAAATGTAGTTTCGAGGTCATGTTTTGTCCTGTTTATACTCTCTCCGTAATAGAGAAAATGACACATTTACTTTTTTTCAAATCAAATTTTACAAACTTTGGCTATAATTATATATTAATATATATTAAAAAATATATCATGTGCGATATTGTTAGATTCGTCTTGACATCCATCATCTAAATATCAAATTTTTATGCAAAATTGTTGTGTGTAACTAGAGTTATTGTTGGTCAAACATGATCATTGATAACTGTGAAAAAGTAAATGTGTCATTTTCTCTGTAACAGAGATAGTATTATAAAACTCCTTTTAATGATTAAATTTAAAGGTTTAAACTTACAATCCGATAAAGAATTTAAAAAAAATCATTACTTATGCGACACAGTTCCAGCCTATGAGAAGATGCTGCTATTCCCTCCGTTTCTTCAATATCGAGACACAAAAAAATTATATAGTAATTTTTGTAAATAGCAAATAAATGGAAAAACTGAATGAAATATTAAAATAAAATAAGTGGTCAAAATTAATCTAAAACTTACCAAATTATAATAATAGCATAAATAAAGAAAATTTAAGACCGATAAGTATGTCACAAATAAATTAATAGGTTATACATGTTGATGCGAATGAGTTAATACTGATAAATCTTAACCTTGAAAACTGCATAAGGAGTACTTTGTTTATCTTATTATTATTGTCATACCGAAAACAATTACTTTTCGCTCAAAAGTTATTCAAATAGCATAAAAATGGTAAGTGTAAAAAAGACTATTTCTTTTTTTACATTTAATATTATATCAAAAATTAAAGTAAATTATCATTAAAAAAACACTTAATTTATTAAGTAGGACAGTAAAAAATGGGATGGATAAGAATGTGACCCCTCTTTTGGAGATAAGAAAAATTGTTTCACGAGAAAAAAATGTGCCTTTTGTTTTTGTGTGAATTTAGGATTGTAAAGGGGGGCATCTTTTTGTGCAACAAAAAGTGGATAATAATTTTGCCTTTTAAAACCATGGGTGCCAAATGTGCGTGCTATCTAAACGCAGCCTTCGTAAGAAGTTATCAAAACTTCCACTAAAACGTGCAACATTATGCGGACGAATGCACCAATCAATAAACCATCAAAATTTCTGGTACTCATCCCCGTCAAAGAACAAATAAACACAGAGAGTGACTAACCGTTGGGATCTGTAACGGAGACAAAGATTCCCCGTCAATCCAGCAGCAAACGCATGCCAAAATACCCCAAAAGGAAAAACAAGATTAGAACAAACCAATCACTGTTTTCTAAAATGGAACAAAAACAAATTATTCAGAACGAATTGTACCATACCATTCATCCAGTTCTTCACCGGCTGAAAATGGTATGCAGTCCTTTGCCACGCCAGCATCCTGTCCGTCCACCGAAATGAGTTCCCACCTTTCAGGAGATGACCAGCCGATTTCGCCGACACCCCCTCACTTACCCCACGCGCCGCCGCCGCCCTCTTCAGGGGAGCCGCCGCCGCCACCACCACCGTCTCATTCTCTTTCGGCGCGAAGCATGGAGACCGGATCGAGCCACCAGTACCGCCGCCGCCTTTCACCACCAGTACCAGCGACACGAAGAGAACCACTGCCAGCGCCGCCGCGGCCAGCCATACGAGGACGGCCCTCGTCGGCCGCCGCGATTTGGACCGCTGCCGGTCCTCGTCCAACAGGAGATCGTACGGACCGGGGACAGGTTTGTCGGAGGGAGCCATTGGGTGAATGTATACGAGTGTCTTTGTACTGAAAGATGGCGATGGTTATGAGTTTATATATAGAGTCGGGAAAATCATATGAATACAAATGTTTGTTTGTGTAAGAATTTGGGACTGGAAAAAGGGGTGTCAGATTTGAACGAAAGAAAGAGAGGAACTATAGTGTTGATTCTGGCACAGAGTTATTCCGCATGGAACTATGGATCAAGTAAATTCCGCACCTTCTTTAATTGTTTTTGCCTTTTTTTAATGGTATAATCATTATCTACCGTTTTTATAAAATGCCAAATATAAAAAAGGTGAAATCTGGAGGTGATTTAAACGTGACTTTACATTTAGTAACGGAACGGAAGATATTAGTTGACATATATCAATGTTAATCTTGTGATGGATTTTAAATGGTTTTAAATGAATATTCCATGTATGGTTTGTAAAGCAATTCAATCATTTGTCATTTTTCCTTATTTTCTATCCTCAATTTGACTGTTTTTTTACCTTTTATTTGGACTCATATAATTGGAGGTTATTACCTTTTATTAATTCGGACTGATATCTTGGATGGCTTCTAATGCACATCACGTTCACAAAATGTGATAAATTCAAATATAGTAACTAGTATTAAATATAAATGATAATTTTTGCTTAATATATTTTCCTCCTGATGCTATTCTTCTAATATTCAGTCATGCTACTGTGCATATAATGGGAAAAAAGTGGAAAATATACTACTATGTATAATTTTTCATGTGGTAAAGGCCCTATTATGTTGAAATTAATTGAAGTAAATTGAAATAAATATATATCAAACTAGACTCAAACATATATACCTGAATTTATTCAACTGAAGTGAAGTAAATTTAAATGTATATTGAATCAAACAACTAATTTATTTTAAGAATTAAATGTTCACCAAAATAAATATATTTATAATTTAAATTTAGTTACATTTAATCCTTTATGTTAATGTCATGGAAACCGTATACTAATAAAAATATTTAATTTATTATTAAAATGAAGTATTTTTACTTGAAAACTCTAAATTGAGACACAGAAAAGAAAATCATATCGTATTCACTAAATAATGGTTGAATAATTAAGTATTTTATCATGTTAAAGGCATTTCTTATGCGTATCAGTAGGTAAAGGTATTAGTCTTTCCACCCAAGTTTATTTAACAAATATTTCACAAAGTTATAAAAGAAAGTAAATAAAGGAAAGTAAACGTAATGTAAATGAAGAAATGAGCATTGAGAGATTGAAAAGTATAATAAAAAGTAGATAATGAGTAAGAGCAGAATAAAAAGTAATAAAATTATAAAAAGTTGAATATGTGAAGGAATGATAAACATAAGACTAAATTAAATAAGAATTAAAACAAGCCAAGTTGGAAAAGATCAAACTAAGGACCTTTGATTTCCTCTGACGCAGTACTTTGTCCAAACAAAAGTATTGCACTATTTAACTCCCTTAGCTTTTGTAGTTCGAGAAGGATAGTTCCCTCTGTATATTGTGTAATTGCGGCATCAGAAAACAGAACACATAGATCATCTATTTGTATGTTGTCAAGCTGCAAAATGCATACAGAGAACACTAATATTGGGTTTCAATTTTATCAGGCAAGGATCTGAATATTTTAATTTAGTGAATTATTGGATAACTAGTGGAGGAGGAAGGATGTGGACGATGAAAATAGAATGGATGTAGTGTTGGAATTTGGAAGAATTTGGGAATTTGGGAAAATACGATGAAGGTGAAATGATAATATACGGTGTGTTCAAAATTAAAAATAAACTAGGAGCACAATAGATGATATTTTCTGAATATCTTCTGCAATATTATTATACCCTAGAAAAAATCTTTTTCCATTTGTGATTCTATATACGTTGTCTCCATATTGTACCCTTGTATCATCAATGAAATCACATGTTCATATTTTACATGGTATCAGAGTTTAAAATCTTGATAACCCTGAAAACCCTAAAAAAATTCTCCCACATATAAAGCAACCGCTACCGCCGCCCTAGTATTGCAGTCCACCACTGTCGTGATCATCATCGTTGTCGCTGTCGCCTTTTCCGTTTGACACGCTCCATCGCCGTCTCCACGCGTCATCGCTGTCTCCACGCGTCGTCGCATCCATTTCTCGTCGTCCTCACGCGCTGCCGCCACTGTCGTCGCCCGATGGATCCACTCGATCATGTTGTGATTGAAAACCTTGATGTCGTCCCCATTCTGGCCGCCGTCAATGAGGCTGCTGATCCGCCGCCGCTAGTGGAGGACCCGACGCACCTCGATGACTCTGCCTTGCTTCGTCGTGCCCTACTCCAGCTTCTGCTTGGCGCCGATGGCTCAGGGTCTTCCGATTTTCGGCGCCCTGCCAGAGATTCCGTCGTCCTGCCTGCATCGCATCCGTACTATGTTCATCCATCAGATTACACGGGTTTGCTTATTTCTTCTGTAGTCCCGAAGGGTGATAATTATAATGATTGGAGTACTGCTATTCGTCATGGATTTAATTCTAGACACAAGCTTGGTTTCCCTGATAGGTCTATCACCAGGTATTTGCCCGGTGAACCTTTTGCTAATATTTGGAGTAGTTTGAATTCTATGCTTATTGGTTGGATTGTTCAGACCCTCGATCCATCCATTCGTTCTATTATCACTTATTATGACTCGGTTAAGGAGCTCTGGAATGATCTTCAACAGGGTTTCTCAATTGGTAATGACCCACGTATGTGTCAGATTCGTGCGGACATTTACAACTGTCATCGGAATGGTCAGGCTGTTAATGCCTACTTTGGCAGATCCAAGAGATTGTGGAATGATATGCTTGCTTATATGCATCCGTGAACATGTGTTTCATGCCCTGATGCTGCTATGGTTCAGGCTGAAGGAGATGGTTCATCAATTTCTCATCGGTCTGGATGACAGCTATGCTACTCTTCGCTCTTATATACTCACACGGGATACACTGCCTTCACTCGACAAGGTTTACTCGCTTGTCTCTCAGGAGGAGCGTCAGAAGGCTATCATCTCAGCCCGTGAATCTGTTATATTGACTGACACCATAACCTTTGCTACACGTCGTCAGACACAATCCTCTGGTTTGAAGACTGACGCCGTCACCCAGGATAGCAACCCCGCCGCCTCTGTTGATCGTTTAACTCTTACTTGCACTCATTGTGGCCGAAAGAGCCACACTATTACTACTCGCTTCCACATTATTGGATATCCGGATTGGTTCACTGAGAATCGAGCCCATGAATTAGGCCTGAAAGCTGAAGCAAATCCCAAGAACCGTGCCTCACCTGCCCGCAATTTTCTGGAGTTGCCCAACCTGTGGTCGGCTCCACTCCACCAGCGGTCATTGCCGCCGTTGTCACCGATTCCGATCGGTCTACCTTTGGTTCGGCACTGTCCAAGTAGTAATGGAGTACGATTTTAAATATGTTCTCTAAGTTTAATCCTTCTGACAATATGTCAAGTAAGACTGCTTTACCTTGGATTCCTGATATCGGTGCTTCCTACCATGTGACCGACGACAAGGATCTTCTTTATGATGTTGAGCATGTTGATAATGTTAATGTCATACTTCCCGATGGTCTGTTTCTATTGTTGTTGAACATGGTAAACTTGGATTTGGAGATGTCATTGTGAATCATGTTCTGTTTATTCCGGAATTATGAAGAAACTTGTTATCGTTTATCAAGTTAACTGCTACTTTAAAATGTCTATTTTTGCTTACCGAAAAATTATGTGTATTACAGGATATCAACACAACTGCAGTGATTGACCCGGGTGAACATCGAGGAGGGGTTTATTGGTTGCGCAGATTGGGAGCTTCACAATCTACACAGTTGTCCTTGTCCGTTGTCGCATCAGTGTCTTCATCTACTTTATGGCATCAGCGTTTTAGGCATCCATTTTCTTCGGTGTTGCCTTCTATCTCAGCTATTTCTTTACATACTAGTGATTTTTATAAAAATGTTCCCTGCTCAGTCTGTCATCGAGCAAAACAGTCTAAACTTAGATTCCCTGTTAGTTCTGCTATGGCTAGTAATTTGTTTAAATTTATACATTGTGATGTTTAGGGGCCTTATGGTTCACCTTCTTCTAGTGGAGAATTTTCATTTTTAACCATAGTTAATGATTATTCCCGAGCTGTTTGAGTTTATTTGTTAGTTTCCAAGTCTCAAGTACCATTGAAGATGAAGTAAATTTTAGCACTTGTTTGGACATAGTTCAGCCGTCCCATTCAACGGGTTCGGGCTGAAAACAGAACCGAATTCTTGCCCCTCGATCACTTTTTGAGAGAAAGAAGTTCATTTTGAGACATCCATAGTCTATGCACATCAGCAAAATGGGAGTGTGGAATGAAAGCACAGACATATTCTCAATGTTGCTCGAGCTCTTCATTTCCAAGCTCATTTGCCCATTGACTTCTGGGGAGAATGCATTCTTACAGCTGCCTACCTCATCAATTGCACACCAACACTTGTGTTAGATGGCCGATCGCCTCAACAGCTCTTGTACAGTCGCGCACTAGCTTACAACCATCTCCGTGTGTTCAGTTGTATTTGCTTTGCTTCTCAGCTTCCACAGTAGCGTGATAAGTTTGCATATAGAAGTCGGAAGTGTGTCTTTCTTGGCTATTTTGTTGACAAGAAAGCATGACGTGTT
Organism: Rubia tinctorum; assembly: GCA_032355605.1. NCBI lineage: Eukaryota > Viridiplantae > Streptophyta > Magnoliopsida > Gentianales > Rubiaceae > Rubia > Rubia tinctorum. Next base: position 4,928,677 of record JAULKM010000009.1, read on the forward strand.
TATGACTTGGAGTCTCGTATTCTGTTTGACAGCCATGATGTGATATTTTATGAATATTACTTTCCGTATGCACCAGTTTCTGTGATAGCGTTACCTCTTAATCCACTGCTATTACCGTCACCTGTTTTTTATGACGACTTCATTCCAGAGTCTTCTGATCAAATGGAGCCGCCGCCATTCTCCGAGCCACGAACAATCCAGATGCCGCCAGCTGGGACTCCAGAGAACCCACCCTTGACCGGTCAACGGCCAAATCAGCCTGAGCTGTGATCATCTATCACCGAGTAACGACCACTAAATTGAAAGATTATATATGCAATGTTACTCGCTCGATAAACCCCCCCCCCCTCTCCTGATCTCTCGTCGTCTACTGCACTGTCCTCGGGTACTTGTTACCCTATTGGTGATTATGTTTCCTATGATAATTTTTTGGTTTCGCATTCTAGATTTTTAGTTGCAGTTATAGGTGCAGTGACGTATTCGAGTGGAATAATACATGGATTCTTGCTCCTCTTCCGCCTGGTAAAAAAGCTATTAGATGCAAATGGGTGTATCAAACCAAGTTCAAGTATGATGGTTCCATTAAGCACTACAAGGCTCGTTTGGTTGTTCTTGGTAATCGTCAGATTGAAGGCACTGACTTTACTAACACATTTCTCTTGTTGCCAAGATGAGTTCGGTTCATCTTTTTTTAGTTGTTGCTACTATTCGTGGATGGGATTTGCATCAGATGGATGTTCACAATGCATTTATCCATTGTGATCTTGAGGAGGAGGTGTACATGCATCCGCCTAAAAGTTATACACTCCATCGCCTGGTTTGGTTTGCAAGCTACGCAAATCTCTTTATGGTCTTCGACAGGCTCTACATGATTGGTTCGCAAAGCTTGTTGCTGCTCTTCGCCTCTTTGGATTTTTTCAGAGTAAGGCGGACTACTCTTTGTTTTCTTATCTACAAGATAGTGTGTCTCTTCATGTTCTGGTTTGTGTTGATGATCTTATTATTGCTGGCTCATCCCCTGAGATGATGATTAAATTCAAGAAGTATATGTGATCCTGTTTTCATATGAATGATCTTGGTGCCCTGAAGTATTTCTTGGGCAATCAGATAGCTCGTTGCCCTGATGCCATGATTATGTGTCAACGAAAATATGTCTTGGATATTTTTTTAGATACTTGGTTATTGGCTGCAAAACCCAATAACTTTCCCATGGAATAGCAGCACAACTTGGCGCCAGATGATGGTCCATTGTTTGATGATTCGACGAAGTACATACATCTGGTTGGAAAGCTGATTTATCTTATCATCACTCATCCTGAGGTTAGCTATTCAGTTCATACCTTGGCTCAGTTTATAGAGAAACTACGGTTAGAATATTGGTAGGCGGCACCTCAGGTTTTGCACTATCTTAAGTGTCATCCTGGTCAAGGTTTGTTTCTGTCAACTAAGAGTTCGCTTCAGCTAACGACATTCTACGATTCAGAATTGACGGCTTGTCCAATTAATTGGAGATCTTTGACTGGGTATTTTGTGATGATTGATGAATCTCCAATTTCTAAGAAGACGAAGAAACGGCCGACTGTTTCTTATTCTTTGGCTGAACCAGAGTATCGGGCTATGGAAGTTGCTTGTTGTGACTTGCTGTGGCTCAAGTCCTTTCTTCGTTATTTGGGTGTTGCTCATCCTACTCTGATGCGTTTATATTGTGATAGTCAAGTAGCCCTTCATATTGCAGTCAATCTAGTGTTTCATTAGAAGACGAAACACATCGAGATTGACTGTCATTTTGTTCGTGATTTGATTTAGTTTGGTGATGTGGTTAGTGAGGAGTTTAGACGACAGACCTTTCAGACTTTGCTTGGCAATTTGGGCATTTGGGATCCACATGCTCTAACTTGAGGAGAAGTGTAGGAGATATTTTGTGAATATATTCAGCAATATTATTGTACCCTAAATAGAATCATTTTCCATTTATGATTCTATATATTATGTATATATATATGTCTATGTATTGTACATTTCTATCATCAATGAAATCACACGTTCATATTTTACGAACACCGAATCCACCCATGATTTTTTATGTTGGAACACGAGCCTACTTTCTTTTATGGTTGTGCAAAGAAATCCCGAAACTCTCAACTTACGTAATGTAAAACTATGAAAGAGAGTACATCAAAAGAGTTTTTAGTTGAGCACTCATGCGAGAAACACCATTAATTTTGCATGTTATGCTATGCCAAGATTTCGAAGATCTAATTCAGGAATCTCAAACAAGACCTAATGACCAACAACCTCAAGTGATGAATGCATGCTATATCACACTTAGTTTTATAGAGCTTTTTGGAAGTTTACTATGCACATCTCAGCGAGATTTTTTTTTCTACGAAAACTTGGTCCGGATGCAAATAGGAAACACACATCTAGCAAATGTGTCCTCTCTTTTTTACATTTTTTGTGTTGTATATTATATTTTTTGGTGTTTGAAATTATTTAAAATTTTAAAAAAAAATAGAGGACGCATTCTGTAAATGTGTTTTTTTTAAAAATTTATTTTTAGAAAGGAAAAAAAGAGTTTAAATTTTTTTTATTAAAAAAGGGTTCTTAATAATAACCCAAATCGAAACCATACTTCTTAAATAAATAAAATAAACAAACCCTCAAAACAGAGTGGGACTCACGCCGCTCTTCGTCACCGGATATCGTTTAATGTCCGACAATGTGGGTTGTAATTGTGTTATGTTACAACGAACTCAAACAGTATTAAATTTTCAATTTTCCTCTAATTCAAGATTTTAATGTTGTACATTGCTTAGCTTGACATTTTACTTATTTGGATATTATTGTTTTGAACTCAGTCTTGACAGAATATAATTGCGAGATAAAATCCCTATAACGGTTCTACATAGTTTGATATTGGCCTAGTGGTTCTTGTCGTTGTAGTTGGAGATTTTTTATAAATCAATTTTTCATGTCTAATATATACGATCAATAGTTTTTGAGATAAACTCAGTTTAATGCAGAAGGAAAATTTTATTGTTTAATTGCAAGTAAATAATATTTTGAGTTGAAACGATGGTATGGGTTCATAATATTTAGGTTCTTCCAAAGGGTACACAACACCTATGCTGGACAACAATTTATTTTCAAAAACAAATTGACAATTTCCAAAACTCTGCAATCTTTATTTTAGAACGTCATAATAAACTTACCAAGTGAAATACATGATTCAACCATAATATGTTTTCCGAGTGAATGTAGATTAGTAATTACTCTATTTTGAATATTGTTAAAGGGGAAAGAGGTATTTATAGAAATTTTGGTACATGTTTCAATCAACGGCAGTCTTTTCAAAATACTGTTCACACGGGACTTTTATAATTTCCATTTCAGAATGCAAATGCTGGTAAAAAGGTGAGAATTAGGATTGGGGGATCCTTTATCATAAACATGAATGCTACAGAGAATCTTAGGGTAGAGAATCTTAGGTTCCTTCACAGGTGCATTTGGTATCGTAACTTGATTCAGATGTTTTTTTTTTCAATTTTGCGAACGATTACAAATTCATAACATATGTAGCAAATAACTTACACAGGTACGAGTAGGGTTTTGATATCAGAAACATATGCACCTTACATAAACTCGGGGGAAACTGCGGCCCATAAAACATAAATATCATAGCCATAAAATTCACCCATTGCAATTGAACTGTCGGCCAGCCACAATAACCATCCAATTATACCACACACATCTTCAAAGATAAGGAATGGCTTCATGGTCGACGGGAGTTGCCACAAGTTCTCGGAGGAGAAAGCAAATAGGTAGGAGAAGGAATAAAGATTGGTTCGACTACACAATGTTTTCCCACAAAGAATGCGAGGTTAGATACAACAATTATGTTCAATTTGATAAGATGTTGGATTGTTGCGGTATTGAAAAAATAACCTAGTTAGGTTAGGCCTCACTGATGCGATCTGTACATTTAAACAACAATGTTTTAAGAAACTATTGCGTATGACTAATCCGGTGTATTTTGATGAAATTTGTCAATTCTATGAAAGTTTGACTGAGGAGGAAGGTGGTTCATACACTATGAAAGTCTGGGATAGAAACAACGTAGTTAGCCCTTGGACCATTAATGAATTGTTGGACGTTGACTACAAATGTTCCGATGACATCTACCCGGCAAGTTTGCCATGCCAATTAGTTGCTAGACCATATTGACCCACTGGTGTTCATTTAACACCAGGTCCCATGTATTTTGGTCATGGGGAGAATGATTTGGATAAGGCCGAGTCTCATAAGTTGAACTTCATGACAATATCGTGTACAAGACGGTTGCAAGGAGTATTGTACCAATAAGAGGCCACATCTCGAATCCAACGGTTACAACCATCATATTATTCTACTAGGTCATCCAAGGGACAAAAACCAATCCAGGGTACACTATATTGCATCACATGGTTGCATCAGTGGTGAACTCCAAGAAGTTGCAAAAAAAATTCCTTATAGAAGTCTCATTACCAGGATACTGAAAAATAATGACGAGACCATTAGGTTAAGGATCTAGTAGGTGTCGTGCAAACTATATCAACAACAAGAGAAGGATACTCAAACAAGGGAAATGTGCAAAAAAAATAGCGACATTTTAGCGCCTAGCCATGTTTCTACTTGTAAAAATCCTTAATTTTACTATCCATGATAAACTATTGTATGCAACTTTTTTTTTATTCGCATTCTATAGCTTACACTAGGATGGGCGCATTATTGAGGGTGTACAATGGAATGAAGGCCAAAGTGAAGGAAGTGATCTAGTTCCAAAGAGCCATTTGTCTCGTTAGGAAAGATCTGAAAGTAAATAAGGAAGATGAGAGTAAGCGTTCTCCGTATGCCAAGCAACCACAATCCTTATAGATCTGCCTGCAAATGTCTTGTATCATTAATGCCAGATAAAGTTTGAATTTGGATTTAAATATTGGCTTGTTTGTTTAAATTTATTTTTTTCCCAACACTATTACAGTTGTTTATTCATGAGAATATTTTGAATAAATTGGTTCGGTATGTATGGAAATTTGGGAATACCATGTTTTGCTACTTCAGTTCTGATTTTGGAACTTTGACGATTCTAAAATCAAATTGATTTTGAATAAGTTTATGTCCAACGTTTTTCTAAAAATTGAATAAATAAAAAATTACTTGGAATTGATCTTGCCTATCTTAATAAATCGGAAGACATGTTCCAGTATCTAGAGTCTCATTCTATATCCATTCCTCAACATTAATTTCTAAACAATTCCGCCTTCTAAATCGAACTCGAGAAACTAACTTAACGAATCTAATAAGCTTTCCAAAATCGTATATGAATAACTCATTTTCCAAAAAACCATATTAACTTAGTTCTAGTATCGGAACAAGGCCAAATCACCTTTAGTTAACAGGCGATACACTGAAACATACAATCAATGCACTAACCTATCACTGTCATTGATTAATGGTGTCTTTGTGGCAATTAAGTATTAAACGCCGCACATCGATTGTTTGCAGCCATCATTCGAAATAGTTTCGGGTCGAAGAGGATTTATGAAATTGAAACCAGGTTAGGATGGCGGTTCTAAGGAAAAACGTCTCCACCACCGCACAGTGGAGCCGTTAATGACTATTCCTTCACTAGTGAGTCCAAGGTTTCAAAAGTCAAAAGTTTCACAATGAAAAACAAATGCAAATATTTCCAAGATGTTCTTCACAAAGGCATTCTCAATATTGTACTTTTATTTTAAAAAAAATCAGTGGCTCATAAACGTGCTAAACCTATTGATAAAAATTATAATTTAGTTTGTTATTTTGTCCCTTTGTGCAAGATGATGGTTCGCCATGTTGAATTTGCCTTCCTATTGTAGATGTATTCACTAAAGTCTTGACTCGTCCTTCATTCGAGGTTTTCTCACCCAAGATTCAAGTTTGTTCCAACATAACGCTCAACATGAGGAGGGAGAGGGGGATCGGAAAATAAGACACTAGACTTATTTTACTTTTCTAGTTGTACTAGCTGATAGGATTTGTATACAACTTGTTAAATTTTAATTCTAATACAATTAGGATTTTTGTAAATACATATAAATAATTTGATCACAACACGTTATACACACAGATAATTGATGGTGTTTCTACGGAGGTTTAGTAATAACCGACATGCATCGGTTGTTTGCAGTCGCCATTCAAAATAACTGCAGGTATGAAAGGAGTTCTGAAATGGAAACCAGGTGAGGATGGCAGTTCAGGGGAAAAACTCCTCCACTACCACATAATGGTGTCGCTAATTACTATTCCTGCACTAGTGAGTCCAAGGTCTCAAAAGCCAAAAGTTTCACACTGAAAAACGAATGCAAATATTTCCGAGATGTTCTTCATAAAGGCAGCCTCAATATTATATTTTTATTAGAAAATTCAGTGGGTCACAAACTGGCTAAACCTATTGATATAAATCATCGTTTGGTTTGTTAGTTAGTCCCTTTGTGCAAGATAATGGTTCACCACCATGTTGAATTTTCATTCCATATTGTAGATGTATTCACTAAAGTCTTAGCACACCCTTCATTCGAGGCTTTCTCACCCAAGTTTCAAATTTGTTCCAATCAGACGCTCAACTTACAAAGGGAGAGAGGGGATCGAAGAAATAAGATTGTAGACTTATTTTCCTTTTCTAATTCTACTAGTTGATAGGATTTGTATACAGCTTGTAAATTTTCTTTATAGTAATACAATTAGGGCATTGTAAACACTTATAAACACATCGATTACAACGCGCTCAACATAGGGATAATTATTCTCATTAAGGTGTTTCACTGATACAGCTAATGAATCAATCAAATATTTGTCCATTAATTGAAGATAGTTTAGCATGGTATTATTGTTATTACATTGCGTATCTATTAGTTTAGAGTAGTAATTTCTGTGTAATAATTAGAGTCCTATATGTCATTCTATTTAATTTAGTTCAATAAACGTAACTTTATATATGATGTACTTCAAAATTACAATATAAGAAAAACCAACCAATGTTCCGAGATGCATCCCGACATGAATATACTGGTAACAATATTTATTTAATTTTCAGCTGTCCGAATCTTCACACTCGATCTTTTAAAAATAAAAATAAAAATCTGAACACAGTCGGACAGACATGCATCCCAATTATCTAATGCTTCGCCACATGCAATCAAAAACAAAAATACATGAATTTTGTTTTTAGTCTTTTGATGCGATGAACCAAATAATTCATTTCACGGAGCAAACAATAATTCCAGACATAAGACACCAAAATACATGTAATATTAAGGAAGAAAATAACCTGTACAATGCACAGGTGCCCTATGATCCATTGGTAAAATGAAAGAGGAAACTCCCTTAATATAGTGCACATGTTCGATCTGTACCCCATGTGATCACTTGATTTTGCTCTCACATTGAACTTGATGGTCACCGACTACAGTTCATTGATTGAGATGTACTATGTCTTTTGTGGTCACTTTGAATAGCTTCTTGCCAATTGCACACTCTCTCTCCCTTTCTAACTCAAATCGCACACTTGCATTTTAGATATCATTCTCTATCAAATTTTGACCGCATATTTAAACATATATATGAGTTACAGTATTGTCGTATGTGATATTGTTGAATTCGTCGTAACAATTAATTTCTAAATATTAACTTTTTGTCTATTGTTATTTTTACATTGTTAAACATATTAACGGTCAAATATTTTTTCTTGAACAGCGTGATAATGATTACCGTGCAATTTAAATTGGGACGGAGGAAATACTATAAAATAATGGTTAAAAATTAAAATTAGAGATACAAAGGTGTAAAAGTAAACTGTGTGTAGAAAAATTACTTAAATGTACACAATAAAAATGCACTTACTCCCTTAAACCTCCAACTGCATCCGCTCCGCATATATTTGTAACAGGAAATGTATACGAATCTCCTTCATCGCAATAATAAATTCCAAATCGAGCCTCTTACACCATGTGCAGTGGTAAAACCACTCACAAACCACTTTTGTGGTTTCAATTAATTAAATAATCAATCTCTCTCCTCGACCTCATCAATTCAAACCACAACTAAAACACTCAATTTTTTCTCCACAATGCTAGAAACAATTCCCAAATCACTTCATGGACCCCACTTGATTCTATCCGTACTATTCATTAATTATACCTTTAATAATTAATTCAAATACATTTACCTAACAAAATAAATTTAAATGTGTTATTTAATAACACACCTATAACTATTGAATTGAATTTTATTTTTTCAAATTTCATTTCCAAAATTAATTTCAATTTAAAATTTTTTATTTTATAAACCATAATTATAAAGAATCATATACATATTTTAAAGAGTGTAATTTTGAGTTTAAAAAAGAACCCAAATGTAATTTCAATTTTTAATAAAAATCATAATTTTTTTAAAAATCAAATTAAAATTCAACTTTTTAAATTATATTTAATTTTTCAGTTGGGACACGTGGCACCACCAGATTGGGCCGCGTGTCCCAAACTGAATTAAAAACCTGGGGGACAGCGGGTGGGCCAAGTTCCACGTGAAGACTGTCATTCTTGGCAGAATGGGAGTGATTCCCATTTTCAAACCCGGACCCGCGGTTTAAAAGGTTTGGGACAGCTTTCAGCCTCCCATTGTGGGTATAAATTGTCCTTTTTCGGTCCTCATTTTTAATTCAACCCACTCTCAAACCCCCACTGCACATGTTCTTATTTTGGAAATTGAGCCTAAAGTTGTCGATGTTATCATTGGATTTCAGAAAAAAAATATCTTATCATAACATTCCAAATCTGTAGTTAGAAAAGTCAATTTTAGTACTCTGACAGAATCGTAAATCCTATCAGAGTATTTCAAAGATAATTTACATTGGGCAAATTCTTGGAAAAGATCGTCTTTCCATAAACATATGGAAAGATGAGGATGAATTAGAATTATAGAAAGGTAAAAGGTTTTAGTTGCAATATTAAAATTTTATTATGCAACATGTAGGAGTGATATGTTTATTACCCGATTAATACAACCCAAAAATTATATTTTGATTTCTTCAAATTTACAATTTAAATCTTGGTCTTTCCATAAGTTATGGAAAGACCGTATTTCAAGAGACAGACTCTTTACATTGTTATATTAATGTTTTAAAAATATTTGTATCATTAAATTATAGAATATATAGCCGAGTTATTTTAGTTTAAATCGTCAAATCATAAAGTGGTAAGGTGTGGATAAAAAAGTAACTCTCATGATTAAATTAGGTTTGAAAACATTTGGCACAGGTAATTTTTAATCTAACCCATATGAAGAAATAAGGAAACATGAATTTGGAAAATATATTCTCAACTGATTAAGCTATTAAGAGTTGGGATTTATACCAAGTAATCCATCTATTTTGTTATTTATGGCACACTTAATATAAATGGATGTTTTATTTTATTTGACACTCTTTCCATTTTTGGAAAGATTCTTTCAATTTCATGCACCCATTCTACTTTTTACTTTCTACATTCATTTTTTTCACCTAAATCCAAACACCTAAACGTATGGTGTCATAAATAGAAAAACAAAGGGAGTATAAGATATTAATTAATATGTAAACTACATGTACAGTAAGTAGAGCTGTCAATTTCTTACCGACCCGGACCGACTTGACCGAACTCAACTCGAACCTGATCCTGACCCATAAAATATTTACTCGAACCCGAACCTGACTCAACCCAAACTCAACCCGAACCTGATTCTGACCTGATAATCTAGGTCCAAACCCAAACTTGACTCAACTCAAACTCAACCCGAAATCTGATTCTGATTTGATAATCTAGGTCCAAACTCAAACTCGACTTAACCCGAATTCAAGATGAAACCTAATATTGACCTAATAATTCTAACCCGAAATCCTAAATTCTATTTTTTTTTCAAAATTCTAACACTATCATCAGAGATAGAGACACCAAATTAAATTGTGACCCACCAAATAAAATTTTCTAGTTCCGCCGCTGCCCGACACTGACATACCGGTGCTTATGTACCTATTTCTAGTAGTGTAACCCAACCCGACCTGACCCGAGGAGCATTACAGACCGGTTAGATCCTGACTTGACATTTACCTGATCTGACTCGACAAACAAACTTTGACACTTTTCAACCCATATATGTTTTGACCCTACTCGACCCGACAAACAGACTTTGACACTTTTCAACCAAACCTGGAAAATAGACTTAGACCCATTTCAACTCGAACCCGTTTCAATCTGACCCGACCCGAACCGATTAACAGACTTTGACCTGTTTCAATCCGACCCGACCTAAAAATAGATCTTGGCCTGTTTCAACCCGACCCATTTCAACCCAAATCTGTTTGATCTGAACCCGAACCTGACCTGAATAACCGAATTAACAGCACTAACAGTAAGGTATTTAGCATAACTCTAATACTCTTTCTCAAGTTGGAGCATGAAGATAAAAAAAAATGCTAAATTTAGAGTTAAGATAAGGAAAGGTTGGCCCAAAGTTGTAGCCAAAATGCATGTAGTTTGCTCAGGTGTAGATAGATGATAAGTAGAGATGATTCAAACAAAACCAAATCACGAACGAGATGGCGGTCGATCTCAATGTGTTTGGTGTGCTCATGAAAAACTGGATCAACAACAATGTGAAAAGCTACTTGACTGTAACTAAAAAGGCAAACAATAGCAGAATGGTCAATATATACCAATACCGTGGAGATGAGAATGAATCCAAGTACCTCGCAACAAGCATTAGCCATATCAAGATATCTGCATATGCTGGCGAACGAGACACAATGTGTTGTTTCTTGGTTTTTCCATAAAATGGAAAGAGGCCCAAGTTGATGAATTGGCCAGTAATAGACCGAAAAGTAATAGAGAATGTTCCCCAATTAGAATAAGAATAAGTTGTAAGATAGAGGCTACTATCCCTTGAAAGAAATAACATTGGTGATGTATGTCAAAGGGCAATCTGAATATTGAACCTTGCTTCAAAACGTCGAACCAGCAAAACAAACTCCCTAGGGGTCGTGGGAAGAAGCTCCAATGCCAAAGTCAGACAAAAAATATTCGATTTAAGTACTGAGAATTGAATGAATAGAACGGAGACATACCTCCTCCCAATCACATTGGGATAATTTTTTTACATTCCATGTAGGAATAGATGTCTTTTCATAATAGAATTATAATACATTCAGTATACCATAATTGTATTTGGAAAAAGAGTATATTTTGTAGGTAGAGTAGTAATTGGAAATCATCCTTTAGTTTTGGGTTTCAGCCTAGTATAAAAGTAGCACCATAGCCTTCAGACCATACGGTGAGATTCAGATCAACTCTTATCATTAGCTCCCAAGAGAGTCAAAGGTTGTGCTTAGGCGGAGTCCTTCAGTATCTGAAGGTCATGCATCATGGGAGGCCTTAAGTTTTCCCTCTATTATGAGTAACCATCAAGTATTTGAATCATTAACATGTTTTGCGTTGATTAAGGATCCACGTGCCATGACCATGGGCTGAGTGAGAGAAATTTTTCGTAAGCGACACACACTATCACCTATTTTTGAGGTAATAATTATTACACTCGATTATAAAACGTCCCCAAGTGGAGGATATCAAATAAATACACTCTTTCAAAAAACTCCATTTCACTTTTGAGAATGACTTTCTCAGTTGTTGTTTCGAGCACAGAGTCCTCCTCACCTTCGAACTTCATTAATTCCGTTCTAAACAAATCCTCATCACCTTCAAAATTCCTTAAAGCCTTTCTAAACAAATCCTCACCAAGTAAGTTATCCTTCCTTTCTTGATATTTTCCGTTAATTTTGAAATCTTGTGCTACTATGTTGTCCAACTTTGAAGAGGTCTTAGAGCCCCCAACAAGACAATGGTCTTGTTTGGGGCACCACTTTTGTTCCTATGAAACCCCCCCCCCCCCATCCTCTAGGAAGAAGAAAACCCTTAGGAAAAACATTTTTTTTCCAGTGTGAGCGTAGTGTAGGCCTTACCAGTAGAGGTGTGGTGATAACGTCGGAGCAAGAGGTTTCTCCATTGGGAGCACCCATTGTCCAGCAAGAGGGACATTTATTTCCTCAGGATGTTTGACTCGCCCTTAGATCATCCGTTTATAAGCATCACCTTGATAACATTTCTTTTTTCCTTTTCCTAATATGATACTTCACCTTTTAGAATTATACACCATTAACCTGTGCCAACTCCATCCCAACTGTATGATGATAATCTTCGGCTTTATGAAGTTGTGATCTATGGAGGGGGTAGATGCCTCTCTTGACCTTTTTCGGAGTATGTTACTTTATGGCCCCAACGGAGCTCTAAGGGGAGGCCATATTTACTTTTTATGTGAAAACCCCAAGGGAAACAAACATGTAGGTGGGCTCCCTTCTTCCATAGAAAGCTAGAAAGATCAATTTATGATGTTTGATTCCACCAACTACTCTTGCCCAGTCTAGAACGATCACGCTTTTGGGGATGGTTCCCGAGTGGTTTTTCCCGTTCCTGGTGATATAGCCAGAATCATAAATGGGATCAAGCCTTAAAATTCCAAGGATTTTAAGGTAGGCACTGATAAGTATAACTAGTCTCTTAAGCCGTCTTCCGCCCCAAGCGAAGCTGGTCGTTCTTCCTCCAGTGTCAAGGTTCCTTTCTTTCTTTACTTCATTCGTCATATTTATATGTGCCTATTGTGGTGTCTGACCGTTGCTCTATATTTTCCAGTGGGTATGTTTGATGGTATCCCTGTACATCTTGTTGCGATTATTCAGCTACCCCCAAAGGGATAATCTACGTCTACTCTGGCTAGCACAGTCACGCTTCAACCGATCGTCCTAGTCAACCCTCTTTCTTCCATGCAGAGTGTGAAACATCATATTTTGCATAAGCTTGATGGTCATGAAGGTGAATGTTTGAGCCCTCCGATTCATTTATTTATTAAAGACGTACGTAGATATCAATATCTATAATATTAATATCATGTTCTCCTTTGTTGCGTTGATCTTCATGTTTTAAACAACATGCTTTATGCTAAAACGGAAATCTTATTTTTACTCTGAGCTATGAAAATTTTCTGAGAATTTCTTCTAGAAAACATAAACATATCATATATTTAGAATTAAAATATTTTAAAATTCCAAAATACACAAATAAAGTTGGGGTTTACATATACTCATAATTGTTGCTATAATTAAATTTAAAATGATTTATAAACTCAATAGTAATGTATCGATTTATATCTTCTTATGTCATTAAGGAAAAAAACCTTGAGATTCAATTTAAACCATTCCTGCATTTGCAACAGTTAATGGTTTAAATTTGTTTGAATTTTGTGAATGAAAACAGACTAGACCAGAAAGTGGAAAAAGTTGGTTATTTTGAGATACTTTGTTGGGGCGTATCAAATACAACTAAAACTAAAGAGTTTCTTTTAAGAAATTAAGACAAAAAGGGATTAAAAATGTAATATTCGATGCACCGTGTATACACATACAATAAATACAAGAAAAGTGAGTGCAGAAATACATTATATATATTTCATATTTCTCAAATTTCATATAGTTTTTGTGGCATTGCCGAGTGGTAAGGAGGGGAACTGCAGATCCTTTTTCCCCAGTTCAAACCTGGGTGTCGCTTGATCAAGAAACTGTAAGAATTTTTTTTGCCAACCTCAAATCAAGAATATATTATCTATAGGGTGATTGGTTTGCACCTCTAGGGTAAAAAGATCTTTGAGGTTTGTTCTTGAATATGCAAGAGAGTGCTTGGGTTTCCCAATAACTAATAAGTGTAGCATCCCTGAATCTAACTGAGGTTCCCGGTGGTAAAGGAGATGGATTTGAAAAAAGAAGGGATTCTAGTTGTAAGATATCTAATTAAACTGTTGTTGGAATTGAGATCTTATTCAAAGAGAAAGATTTCAGATACCTAAAGTTTATTTTTGTATAATATATGAATGATCCAACCCGCAAGGATCATGATTGGGTAGAACTTACCAATGAGGCTCTATCTATTAGTATTACACACACACACACAAAATCAATTATAGACACTAATACAATTATATCCGCTCTCTATAGAAAACTTGGGATTTGCAATATGAGGTAAGATTGGCTCAAGATCATGGGATCTTTTTCTATCAAATAGGAAGGGTTATAGCAAAAAATGTACTTTTAAGAAATTTTCCCATAGATCCTTTACCTATATATAAAGAAGAAATCATGTAATGAGAGGGATTATTATTTGTACAATTGGCACTTCGAACTTAGAATGAGCATGAAGAAATTAACAATCGTTTTTTATCTTTTAAAGTGTTATTCCGGATTAGCCGCTCAAGATTTTTGGCCCTAGACCCAATGAAAAAATGAAATCACTTATTATGGACATGATGATAATTATTCATATTTAGTTCATTGCATATTATAAGTAGAAGGCACTCTGGTGGGATCTTCAGGACAGAAAAATATTGCAATCAGTTTGATAATGATTGGGTGACATTGCTCCTTCAGCTCGAACTGAGGAATCCCTTAGATTTGATGCAGAACAGATCTTGTTCTAACCACGATCAGAGTACTTATATTCCCCAAAAACTACAAGCTTCTTGGGGTAAAATCCAATAAAAAAGGGAAATGTTTTAGCTAGCGTTAAGGTTTGTGGAGAATATTCTTTGGGGAAGGGTACATTAGTAGCTTATATTCCTTCAGAATATTACAATTATGAAGATGCAATACTCATTAGTGAAAATTTGGTACTCCCTCTGTCCCAGCACAAGCTGCACTTGTACTATTTGTTTAGTTAAAATTGACTAATTTAAACAATAAAATTCTATTTATATATAAGTAAGGATATTATCATGTAGTATAGTCATAGATTCGTCTCAATATGTATTTTCATAATACTATATTTTTATAATTTTTAATTGTACATAGTTAAAAATATTAATTGTCAGACATTTTTTTAGTCAACTGTCAAAAGTCGAAGTGTGCAGCTTATGCTGGGACTGAGGGAGTATATGAATATATTTATACTTCCTTTCATATACGGAGCCCCAAGAGGGATCGTGTGCAGGCTTCAACTTCTTCAATGGTCCTGGAGTCTTTCTCTGAGATGTTGTTAAGGAAACCGGGGTTCTAAAGACTGTTGAAGATGAAGATGAGGGGGCTACCAATGAGGATAGGGTATATCCCTCGATCGAATATATGTAAAGCACTTTTTACTGTGGAATAATTTCTATATTTGTCTTCCCCTTATCCCTCATATTGTCTTTAATATTTTTGTACTTTATCGTACCCCTACCCTTCTGAGAACCTATGCTTCAGAAAATTGTCTGGTGGTTAAGAGTGTAGGACTGGATCCAATCCCTGGAAATGGTGACCTCAATATTTAGAAGACCATCCAAATATTGTGAGTGCTAAGTATAAGGCATCCGTCCACGCCTTTCAAGCCTTTCAATAGGAATTTTAAAAAGAGAAGCTGGTGTGGAGGGATGAACGTCGTAAGCTTGAAGATCAAATTGCCAAACTATCCATCAATTAGTTTTTAGTAGAGATGGGCGATAACTATGAACTGACAGGTGTCAGGTTAGAGATCTTCCATTCTCTTCGCATTTTATGCTTATCAATAACTAGATCTCATTGTTGCTACTTAGAAGCAAGCAATTAGGAAGCTACATGCAGAAAATTTGAAGCTCGAACTTGAGATCGTGTTGAAGTCAATGGTCGTGATTTGGACGCTAATATTCTGAAGTAGTGGTTGGCTATAGTGGATCAAACCTTGAGGGATCATACCATCACTATTTCTGTCTATGACCAGATCCTTAAGGATTATGGTATTTTATTTAAACATAAGGAAGATCCCAAGCTAATTGAGAACGTATGTGCCTTTCTTTTGTATTTTACGAGAAATATGTGAGGTCTTCTACCTGGGAGAGGCCCAGAGCCCAAGAGATCTACGATCAAACGTTTGCTTGGCTTGGATTGGTCTAATGGATTGTGATATAAATGTTCCTTGTAGTTTTCCTTCTAGCTCTAAATCTCCATCCCGCCAAAAGTTGGTGTGCCAGGCAACGGTCAACCAAGCCTTGGTAATTTTAGATGATAGTTCTAGAGGTAGATTTAGCCATAGGGCTAGCTGAGGTAGATCATGAATTTTTTTTACTTGGTTGTAAAATTCAGCTTGTGATAAAATCTTTTGTTATTATCATTAGAGGAGTCGGCTTTGGGATTCTTTGTTAGCTATTACCGCTTAAGCTTGTATTTGACCACTTTAGGGATTATTTATTCATCCCTTGGGGAGAATCATCTTGGAGAATTTTTTTTCCACTTTAAGGATCTTTTGTTCTTTAGGGAAAAGTGCTGAGGAGTGACGTTTATCCACTTTAGTAATTTTTCATCCCTTAGAGAGAATTTTTTTTGTAGATAACCGATGGAGATTGTTTATTCTCTAATGGAATTTAATTCATCGGACATTATCTTCTGATGAGATATTTCTTAAATTGAGAGTTGATATTCTCTTATTTTAGCCGATGGACATTATTTTCTATTGAGACATCTCTTTAATGGGAAGTGTCATGGGATTTTTTCCCATGGAGACACCTCATGCAATTGGAGTATGAATTATACTAGAAAACATGTGGCCCAACTGTTCCTTATGGAGTGAACGACTCCCGAGGCATCAGATCACAAAAATAGTATCACCATAGTTCTTCTTAGGGTGAATTACTACCTGAGTATAGAGAGAAAAAATTGTGTCCAGCTTATAGCTCTTTTTTGTGGAGGAAGCTATGCCCTGGCTGTGGAGCACAAAATTGTACTTCTTATGAACTTCAGCTCATCAACATTGGAAGATGGAGTTCAACCTTTGTGTTCAAAAGATCAACGATTGAAGGCTCCTCAGCTTTAGTAGAATCATTCACCATTTCTTGACTTATTAGATCCACATGATAGGGGGGAGATTGGGAGCAGGAACGATAGATACAAGGAAATTGCATCAGAATTTTCTTAACGTAAAACCCATGCTTCCCTAATGTAATAGCCCAATTAACAATAGGTTTTGTTTTACAAAGTACCTGACCAGTTATATTCATCTTCAATGTTAGTGTTCTTTTGATGGAATTGTCCTCTCCCATGTCGTAGTATTCATGGACCGAACTTACTGTCTTCATATTGTTGAGTTCTTTCTCAAGTGTCATCATATAATGTTGGGCCATTGCTTGATCTCCTCTTACTAAAGTGGTTTCCTTCTCCGTTGGGCACTTCAACACCAGGTGGTAAAGTGACCAGATGGCTTTGGCCTAATTCATCCAAGGTAGGCCAAGTATGGTGTTGAAGGGCGATGGAGCATCCACGAATACAATATCAAACATCACCATCTTCACTTTGTTTATATCATTGATCGTCATTGGTAGATTGATTATGACGGTTGGAAACTTGGCCCTTCTAGTAACAAGGGATATATTGTCTTTCTTAGCGTATGCCTTCTGAAGCCTAACTAGTAGAAACAGCTGGTAAACATAATTCTAATCTGTTTCTGTCGTCAATAAAGACCCTTTTTACTAGGACAATTACTATATTTTCTGCAATCACCGAAGGATCAAAATCTTGCATGTTATAAAGGACCATATCATCGTTTGAGAGCGTGATTATTTCTTCTGGATTGAAGCCCGTATATCTAGATTCCTCCAGCGGTTTGGACCAGTTTTGGTTCTTGATTGCAATATTTTATATGTCATTTCCAATGATTCCATTTATTATGTTCACTACCTTGTTGTTCATAGGAATTTTAGTATACACCTCCCTCAACCACGCAAAGTCCAAAACAAATATAGTGTCTCGACCTAGAGAACTGAATAAGCAAGCAGCTTGTCAAGTGCAAGAAGAGACTAGTCACCTCTCCCTCAGCAACATAGAGTCCAAGAACAAAATAATACCTCGCATCCAGTGAGCCAGAAAAGCAAACCTAAGAAGGAAAATGAATGTCACCCACAAAACCACGACTAAGGAATAACATTGACCATGATAGCGAAGATCACGGTTATTACCAACTATGAATAGAGAATTTGAACATGATAGGTAATGACACTCTTTCCCAAACACTATTACTATACTGATCATACACTAACTTAAGCATCAGAGAGGATCCTATGGACTTCTCCAGGACCCCGTCATGCATGATCTATGAAGATGACAAGGAATGCAACGCTGATTCTAGATACTATGTTGGTTTGGAAGAAATTCCCCACATCAGTCGTGCTGCTTGTGGGGATAAAAAAATTTATTTGCAAGCCTTCATGGTATGTGAAGGAGGCCAGGTCTCATGTCAAAAGCTTAAAAAAATAAACTCGAGAGGAGTCTTATATATCAGCAAGATGGATTATGATGAATGACTAAAGTTAACAAATGAAAATTATCCACCATAAACGCATGGTCAGCGGGTGCAGCTACAATACAAGCTTGAAAATACAGCCACAAGTTAGAGATCGTGGACCCTGAAAATGGAAACGAAAAAGAAAACCAGATATAGGACTAGCTATCAGCAAAACACAACATTGACAAAACTAGCCATAGAAAGAATCAAGAAAGCTTCGAACAATAGGATTAGACAAAAGTGAAGAAACGAATTAGGAAAATCTGGAAAGCCTCGAACAGGATGAATTGGATGTAAGCAGTGAAGAGAACCAGATTCAGCCACACAACAGTAATACATCACAACATTGCATCAACATAACTAAGGTACGTTTACACTCAGATCCGCAAGACACACCTCGCGCAATACAAAATTTCACTCATATAATGCTTAGAGGAAATATTTCTATATATGAATTCAAACTATAACTATCCCATACAATATAAGCTTCACGGCTTATCATGTTACAAACATATCCCCATACTAGAAAACATAAACCTCGTGTATAAACAACCATTGGACTACTATGCAAAATTGGTATTGCATGAACAACGTTATAGATCTAAAAAATGAGAAAATAGCTTTAAAATGAATATGACACAGCCTGATCAAGCCTAAAATCTTCAAACATACAGCTCGATAATATCTAAAAACGCTAAATGTGCTGAATATAATCTGATCATGACACACACATAGTCCTTACAAATTTTCTAAAAGAATGGGAGAATAGATTTCATCCCCATTCTTATTTTGTTAGTGCCCCTAGGGACACCACTATTATAACAGTTCAACGAAATTAGTGTAACAATATTGCTACCCTCAAAATGTCAGACTAGTCCAAAGGAAGTACAGGTAGCTGCATGCACTGTATATCCCCAGCATTTATTTGGGGTGAAGCTAGACAATGAAACCCACTTTAGATCTGCCTTGTGCCCATTCATTGGGTTTCTGAGATGAAGTCATAGAACCACCACCTTCCTCCCCTTCACATTCGCTAATCCCACTTGCTGGTCTTGCAAAAAGAAGGCAATTCTAAATAAACAAAAATTGTAACATTCAGTGTACAAATTCTACAATTTAACTAAAACATATCTTACCAAAACAATGAAAATCTTGATAATATCTCAAAACATATCCATAAGAAAAACCACACTGTGTATAACCATCAATTGAAGCACAAAATTCATTAAAACGCTCTGTCCAAATACTTGTCACAATGTGTTTAAACATTGATGGAACATATGACCTTATATAGGCACAACAAGTCTGGGGGATCAAATAATTATTAAAAGCACCCTCATGATCCCCGAAAAACCAGCTAGCGGGAATGTGGCTTGGGAAAACAAAAATATATATTTTAAAAAAGTTAAAAGCAATATCCTTGTCTGAATGAACAGCCCAATGAAGGCCCAAATTTTTTTAAAAAATAAAATAAAATGGGAGAAGTTACAACTCCGCATAGACACCTGGGAACTAACCAGCTCAAGGGCGCTGCACACTCCTACCATGAACCTCATAATTTGCTACAACTTTTTGTATACAAAGCATATACCGCGGTTATGCGTACTGGAAACCAAGATGCTAAGGTAGTGATGTAATTGGTCACGACTTTGCATATGCCTGGAACATTACCAGTCGGCGACACAAGCGAACAACTACCAATGCTACATCGTGAATACCATGAAACGTGTCTCGGGATTACCGGTTTGCAAAAACAATAGATTATACATACAAAAATAAAATTTACCAAATAGAAAAACAAGTCATATCCTAAATTCTCCCCCCTTAGTTTTTTCACATTAATCATACTTAATCCCGCAAAACACTTTTGTAGACTAAGCACATAGTGTGTATACGTGTAAATGAGAAAACATGATGCCAACGCAACAACGAAATTGGTCATATCTTAGCCTAGAACATCATCAGCCAGCAACACAAATGACCATTCGTTAATACTTCATCATGAATACAATGAAATGCGTCCCAACATTACTAGTCTACAAACATAAAAAAAACAACTGCAATCAATAGAATCATAAACATCATAATAATTTCCATTAATAGAATTCCATGAAATGCACAAAATAAGCCTCCAAACAGCACTCCAAATTTTAACATTTATAAACTAACATACCTTCTATTTTAAACTTCCCTGCGCTTGGGCACCCAACACCAACAGGTATACTAGTATGCCCAAACATCTCTGTCTTTAGAGGCATTGTTCCTCTCATCAACTCCTCTATCATAGCTTCATCTTCTATCACAACTTTCTCAGTCTCATCCTCTTTATATTTGTCATACTCATTTTCTTTAAACTCTTTCAATGTTGGCAACTAAGACAGCTTCTCGAAATTAGTCAGCATTTTAAATGAATGCTCATCGTCCGCCATCATTTCAAAATACTTACTTTCTAATATGTCTGCAGCATGATTATCCCGTTGATATAGGGTATGAATATCATCGAGTCCTGCGATTTCCACCATAAGGTTTAGCTCTCAAAAACCTTTTCCTTTCCCGGTAGTGCTCCAACTCCGTAATCTTAGGATAAATCCCTTCAAAGAAGTTATAGAAATCTTGCAATTTCAATAACTTATTTACTAGAGTGTAGACATACTTAGGATCAACATAACCTCCATCTTGCAACTCATAAAGTTGATCCATCGAGATCTTGTTCACCCTGTCTTTTTCCTCCATAGCAACTTCCATTTTTTGACACTTCTCTTCAATGATCTTCAACTTTCCTTTCATATCTTGACCATCCTCTTTAATCATATCACTCAACTATGATTAACTGTCAAACATTAACAACTAATCATAATGGGCACCCATAAAAACAACAAACAAACTTGTATTGTCCAGGATGAATCATTCTTCATAACAGCAATGGGAACCTGCTTGGTTTCCCTGCTACCGGAGCTAGCCCCAACAAGGCTAGAAGGAAAATCATGAGTAATCTTAACCTTCTTTTGGGGAGGGCCTTGTAATATAGATTTTCTTTGCTTCCCCCTTTTATCATCCTCTAGGAGTTTAGTACCAACTTTAGAAAATGTCATTGCAGCATATCATATGTAAAATTAAGAAATTAACAAAGTGCTTGAGCAATCAATCATAAGACAATTATAATAAGAACAACCTGCTTGCCACAAGGACGATTTATCTTCACAGCATGATGTAACATTTATCTAACTAGCTGAGTCTCTTTAGTCAACCTACCTATCTTAGTATGAGGTTCAATAGTGACAGAATAATTCCAAGGAGGAATGGGCATACCATCTCCTTCCTTCACAAAGAAATTTAAGTTTTCCCAGGAACCACAATTACTAGGGAACTTGTCCACAAGTTGAAAAGTAGGAATGATAGGTTAAAACATAAACACACCTATGAAACCAGCACCACACAACTTATAAAACTTAAGAAAATTTTCAATCTCTAAACCCTTGTTAGCATCTTTACACAATTACATGTATCCTGTTAATACAGCCAAATGTCATGGATGAAGTTGGGTAAGAGCCAAACTGTGCCTATATAGGAAAAGCCTGATAAAGTCAGGGATAGGTAATACTAACCCATACAGGAAATGATGTTCATAAACACTAAAAAATCTTGAAGGAGGGATGCATACCATTTCCCCTACCCCTGGAAATTTAATATAAAAAATGTTCAAGGAAGGATGAAATTTTATCAACTCGGACAAAGAGGTATCATCTACTATACTCTCTTTATCATCTATGTCTTCTATAGCTATATTTTCAGTCACACGCTCCTCCCCGGAACTAGCATTGCTACAACGTGCCGCCACATCAAGACCCATACTAGATCGGGATACAGAGGACGATGACTCTGATCGAACAATCACCATATTTGAACTCATTCAAAAGACCCCAGCGACAACAATATTACTTCAGGTACGCCCATAAAATCACAATAGTTACTTTTTATAATCCTAGTATCAGAAATTATGCCTCAAAATGCGCACTATTTTACTCATATAGTAAGTTTAAAAAGGAAACCTTCAATAGTTAAATGTTCCCGTAATGATTACTTAGCAATATGAATTAATAATTTAGGGAATATTTTATCTTTACAAAACAAACATCTTAACCCGCCAAGTCCCACAACGCTTCGTGATTAGTGTATTCAATTAACTATTAACATACAATGTACTCATAAAAAAACACAAACACTACACTCCCATGGAACTTTGTAGCTGGGGGATGGGGAAAGGTTATAGTATACACCTCTCTTAACCACGAGAAATCCAAACAAAGATAGTATCTCGAGCTTAGAGAAATGAATAAGTGGTCATCTTTCCTAGAAAAGGAAGAGACTTGCCACGTCTCCCTCAGCAACATAGACTCCAAGACCAAAACAATACCTCGCATCCTGTGAGACAGAAAAGCAAACCTAAAAGGGAAGATGAATGACACCCATGAAACCACGGCCAAGGAACAACATTAACCACAATTAAATATGATCACACTAATCACCAGCTATGAATAGAGAACTGAACAGCAGGACAGGGTAATAACACTCTTTCCTAAACACTTTTACTATACCGATCATACACTAGCTTAGGCATCAGAGATGATCCAGAGGACTTTCTCGAGACCCTATCATGCAGGATCCATGAAGATGACAAGGTATGCAGCCCTAACTCTACCTACTATGTTGGTTTAGAAGGAATTTACCGCATCAATGTAGTTTCATCTTTGTCTAATCGCTGATCCCTATCATAATCCTTGCTGGGACATTGATCCTCTCTCTCGTCTTGTCTTTATTTCCTTCCATAGAGGGTTGTAGTCATCATAACCACACTCTTTTTCTTTCTGCTAACATTCCTTCTTGGAGGAAATAGAATCGGCATACATCTGAGATATCCCATGACAGAGGAGCTTCTCAATAATCGCCTTTAACTAGAAGAATTCATATGTATTATGTCCCTGATCCTGTGGTAATCATAGTGTTTTGATTATATTCTACTTCTTGGATTATTCTGAATAGGTTTTGGTGGAGGAAAAATGTGTATGTTGATAGCTAAGATACTTACCCTAGATCTATTCAAAGGAGTATATAACTTGAATCGGGGCTTTGACATATCTGCACCTTTTCTTTCCTTGTCTAGTATGTCCCTTTCGATCATTCTTGTCACTATCCATCTTCCACATGGTAACCTATTCTACTTTGGTATGTTTTTGTAAAATAACTTGGAGTTGCTGAACATGTGATGGAGTATTGGCCACCAGTTTCTCATGTAACATTTTTTTATCATGTCATTCATGTATCCTAAGATTAATTATAATTTTATTAATAAAATTCAGGCTTCCCTCTGCTCAACGCTTGTATAAATTTTTCGTTAACTCATTAGGGTTCTGCCGAAGCTTCAGCAATTTTGTCACCGTCTTGGTGACCTTTTACAACTAGTAGAACCGTGTAAGTAGGATCGATAAAAGGCATGGTAAATGGTTATTTGTCCTTTTAGTGAAGATCTGAACCATTGTAAAGCTTTATATGTGAGGTATGATCATACTAGCTTGCACCTAACATGAAAAGAAATGTCTCGTTATATAATAACCTGCTGATAGGTTATTAGGAATTCCCCAGATCTGATACTCCATCATGAGTGGGAACATTGACCAAGAGGTTCTGTATTTGCTAGATTCCAAGAAGTTGCTGTTATAGCTTGTTTGAAATGTGAGGAAACAAAAATGTTTGTTCTTTCCGATCATATAATTTAACTCACTATCAATAGCACTGAGGTTCTTATATTCTATAGGTTTCTATGTTATCCCAACATGGAAAGAATATGCACGGGCATAAATTAACTCACCTTTTTCTAAGTTCCCAATTGTGTTATGTGGAGGGGCAATGTTCCCCAAACCGAAGGTTGTGTTGTCGGGCCAGTAGTTATATTTGTCTTTGGCTACTGCAGCGGTGCCTACCCTGATGTGTGAGTGATATGAATCTCATTATGAAGAGCCTATTTGCGGAATGTTTAAGTACTCATCAATTGGTGGGTCGACGTACCTTCTATAAGTAAAGAAGACACACTCAAAGTCAACGATGAACACAAATTTGATCTTTAGTGACACAAGGTATACTCTACGAACTAAGCACCACTTGTACGCTTTAACACAAATACTGAATGGTTCTAATCGTTAAATCGAAAACAGAAAACCTAGCGGTTGAAACGCTTAAAATTGCAATGAGTTAAAACTCAAAATATGATGTATTTCATTGGTTTAAAAAAGTGAATAAATTCATGGAAGTCATTCCCTATTTATATGGTATGCATTTTGCCAACACAAACGGAAATAAGACATGATTTGGTAAATCCTAACAGAAACTAGAATGACTTATGTAAGCTTTATGAAGCTAAAACCATATCAAACTAAACTACATAATTTAACTAAGATTATGGTCGAATTTATCCAAGAAAATCAATCCACATATTGGCCAAATTCTTAACTGAATTTGCCTTATCTAAACTTACCAAATCTAATCCAATCAGAACTAGTATTACCAATTCTAATCTAATCAAAATTATACCTTCAAAACCCTGATTAGGAATTTGGCCGAATTTAAACTCTTGTAAGCCAACATGGCCAAGTTTCATGGCCTTATTTTAATATAAAACTATTTAGGAAAGCAGTAAATTATCGTTGAACCATCCCACTAAATGAAGGTCCATCCAGTTCTTTTAAGACGCTTCATTTGTTTTCATCTTCATGACTTTAATCCTTGGAACCAAGAGTGAAATTAATCAAACATATCTATCTTGGATTCTTTGAATCTTCATCATGAATATTTTTATTAAAAGCATTCAAGGCTGCATCTCTAAGTTTCTTCCTTACCCTAGTAATAGGATCATCCATATCAGATAGTGGATCACAAACATGGCCTTTGAATGTTTTATCAAGCCTTGGCATATCTTCATTCCTTGATATTCGTATAGTTCCCTTCGTGGTCGAAAGGTTTCGTTCTTGATACTGAATCATCCTCAAAAGTTAATGGAGATAAATATGTGACATTAAGTGTGGCACTAACACCATAGTCACCAGGAAAATCAATCTTGTAAGAATTATCATTCACACATCCAGCACTTTAAAAGGACCATCACCACATGGACTTAACTTAGCTTTTCGATATTTCGGAAACTTTTCCTTGAGAAGATGCAGCCAAACCCAATCCCCTAGTTTGAACCTCACCACTTTTCAGCCTTGGTTTGCTTTCTCTAGATTATGATCATTAATTTTCCATTCAATCCTTTGTTGAACTGTCTCATGTAAATGCTTCAGAAAATCAGCTTTCTTTTCTCCATCAAGGCCTCCGACTTGCCTTTGCAATTCCTTCATTTCATCCAGATTTTCTTTGTAAGAAGGACGATTAGGGAGCATAAATCTTGGCACCGGGGCGATTTGGTGTTCTATGCCTCGAATTGGAGGTACACCACGAGGAAGTTTCATAGGAAAGACATCTTCAAAATCATGTAACAACATAGCAAATCGTGTAGGCACGTGCATAGGTATATCATCTTTGACGAGATAAGTCTCCTTAAAAAGCAAGACTAAAGCGTAAGATTTATTATGTATGCCACGATTCACATCTCTCACAGAAGCATAAAATTACAATTAGAGTCATGAGGTAATTCATATCACATCATTTAGATAAAAAGCAAAGGAGTTGGATGTGAATATAGGGTTTTAGAAGACTTACCTGGATCCTTAGTCAACTTAGATTTTGTCACGGTCATTTTAGGGTTTAGCATGGTCCGTTCTGGAGGAACGATCTGTTTCAAAGGCACGGTCAATTCTGGAGGCACGGTCCGTTCCCTAGGTGGCATGGTCTGTGCCGCAGGTGAGGCGGTCTGTGTTGGCTACAACTCAACTATCACTCTTTCTTTGTTGACTTTAATGCACTTTTAAGCCTCGAAAACTTCCGGAGTAGAAAATGAATTCAAGGTAAACCTCGCCCTGTTTTTTATCATAGTGATTTTTTTGTTAATTTCATCATGAATAGATTTCATGTCAAACTGCCAAGGTTTTCCAAAAATATTATGACTAGCATCCATAGGAATAACATCACATAGAATATAATCATGATAGTAAAGTTAATCATGCATTGCTTATCAACTCTAAGTTTACCACAACCATTTAACCAAATCAGTTTATATGGAGATGGATGTTGAGTAACATGCAATGATAATGACTTTACTAAAAGATTCAAATCAGTATTAGCATATGATCCTCCATATTTAATTAGTAAGCAATTCATATATTTTTTAAAGGCAGCAGCAAGTATGAAATATATTAGAACTTTGTACCTATGATTCGGCCACTTGAACACTTAAGAGTCGTAATGACACAAAGTTACCTCGTGTTTCCGGGTTTTGCTCAGCTTGATTATCAATGTTGACCTCTTCATCAACTTGTTCCTCAATTTCATAAAGTGCAACCATATCAGCATGTTCATCTTCGTCATCTCCTTCGTCCAGTGTTGTCATGATTTGAGCATGAGGACAGTTAGATCGAAAATGGCCTCATTCCTTACAATTAAAAAAGAATGAGTTTTAGAAGAAAATGAATTTGACAAAAAAGAAATAGACTTACTTGGATTTTTTTTTAGACTGTTGGTTTCAAGGAGCCATGGTTCGTTCATTAGGACTATAATTCAGAATTGAATACAACTGAATAGGGCGATGAACACCCATGGTATTCCCTCTGCCTCGGCCGAAAATGGAGTTTCCCGAATCAAAACCTAGTCTTTGATTGGTAAACTCATATGGTTTAGTTTTTTTCAGCCTTAAAGTGCTTTCAACCAACATTGCTTTCACCAATAATCTCATTGACACATGATGTTTAATTTTAACTATTACTTGGAGATTTTCTCTTAAACCCTATATAACCTAATTCTTCACAAATGCGTCTTCTTTTCTTCATTCCAATCCGTCTCATGGTTAATTCAATATCTTGCCAACATTCATCCACGGATCGATTTTCTTGCTTCATATTGCTCAAGTATGAATGTTTCTCCATCAAGTGTGTGTGTAAGTAGAACATGATATAAGAGAAGCTCGGTCTTAAATCATTCCCAAGTCAAAATTGGCTTCTTCCTAGCATATGACCCTGTTTCTTTGAAATTCTTCACCATTTGGCTGCATAGTTTGTGAAGGAATATTTCACCACTTTTAATTTCTCTTTATCCTGATAGTTGTTGAGTTCGAATAGGTTTTCAATCTACCACTCCCAATCAAGATACTTTGCTGGATTGTATGCACCACGAAATTGAGGAATGCCATATTTTAAGCCTTTGATGTCGCATGAAGAATTCGAGCTCTCTAATGAACTCGAGCTTGGCATCCTTCATGAATGCCTCTTGATTTTTCTATGCTTACTAGAAGATCCTCGTTTTGATCGTCTTTCCGAAGCATGAACGGATTCTTCCTCCGAACTAGTATAACCATGAAAACTATAGACGATCTGGTTGAGATTGTTCGTCTTGGTATATCGTGGAGGTGGTTTCAATGCCTCTACTTTTCTCTAAATATTTTGCACTTCATTCATGAGTACGTTTATCGCAACAGCAAACTGATCTGGATCATTAGGTTCATTGGGGTTGATCCTTTGGTTTGCCCAACTATCTGTTGTTTTCTCATAATGTTGATCGCCATGTCGACCATTTGGATTAGTCACCAATGGTAAATTTTTTGGATCACCAACAAAGGGAAGAACAAACTAATTGTCCCCCACCATTCCTGCTAATAACTACTAAGAATAACAAAACAAAAAATGTAGAAAATGCCCTCCTTTTCATTTTTTTTTAGTTGGTCTCACTCACCAAGTGTATAATTCTCACAATTAACAAAGTGATGGCTAGTACGAGATAAATCAGTTAAATCAAAGCAGTTTCACTGAAAACGGGTAAACGAGTACAACAGTTTTTAATTCAAAAATTACAAAATGATGAACTCCAAAATTGGCTATACGAATTAAAATTTTAAATTCTTAATAGAAAAAGAAAAAAACACAATTTGAATGGATTGAATCGGAGCGACATCGAAAGACTAATGGTCGAAAGAAGAACGCTTTAAATATGCAATAAAAAGTTTTGAAAAAATCAAGTACATTTTCCTAAACCGAATAGGATTAAATACCAAACCCAAATCCCTGTAACATATGATAGGTTTCCCCTTGACTTTTGCTGCCTTGTTTGAATTTTACTCCCTGTTTCCTATTCTTGATTAGTTTTAATCTTTTTTCCTATCCGACTACGATTTGAAGTTTCCTTTTTCAAGTAATTCTCCAAATCTGAATTTTCCTTCTTTTACAACTCCAAATAAATTATATTTCAGCAATATATCCTTTCCCAAATCAAATTTGTGTCCTCAAGCAAGCATAATTCAATTACAACTACAATTTAGGAATGCTAAACAACCCCAAACTTTCAAAAATTTCAAAACGGCTCCAAATTTTTTGGATCTAACCCTTTATTCTATTCGGTTAATCCAATGAAACATCATCTTAATTTTAAAATTCTGGAACTAAGGTTTAATTCTAAACTAATTCAAGAAGACCGGACTATAGTAAAGAGATCCAATTTGTTCAACTACATTTTCTCTTACACCTTTATCCAATCCTCAATATCGTTCATCATAAAATCCATGACCCCGAACGCTCAAAAATCGATGTCATCATCTCTTTGAATTCCCAAGCTAGACTTTCCGGTCTCTAACACAGCCAATGATGATAAATTGGGCATCTAGGCAAAAAATAAATCCATTCGATTGTTGCATCTTTGTAAAACTTAGGATGAGAATAAGCATTGTTGAGCTTCAAATTTGTATCTTCAAATTTGTATTTTTTTTAATCTAAGCTTATAATTACAAAATGAATGAAATTTTGGCCTTTGGCGTTCAATTCATTCCAGCAATATGGACAGTGTGGTGTAATGGCAACATGGTTTTGATCTGCTGCAATATAAAGAGTAATAGCTTGATCGTTGTGTATTGGCACATAAGCCAATGATCCATTGATACCCACTATGAATTTATTCAGTTTTCTATGGTCGAAAACAGCCGATAACGCAAATGGTGTCCACCCGTATGTTGGGAACTTGATCTCCTAGCGCAGAATCAAAATGACTAGAAAAGAAAGTAAGATAAGAGAACACAAAATTTAACATGTTTCTCCAAACATGTTAAATACCTCCACGAACAAATGCAGATTAATCATATTACCCAAATGGGTGAGACAGACTAAAGATGTCGGGGATTACGTTGCGCAGGACCACCCGATTGAAATTACTTATGCAGAGGGGTGATTTTAAGACCAGAACAGATGTCTACGAAATTCACATCTAACACTCTAACTTTCCCTCTATTCATGTATCTAACTCTTGAAATTTCCAGTTAATGAACCATCTCTTGAGCTGCCCTTTCATGAATGAAAAATCTCCAACGCTTATTAATTAACCTTTTGGAATTTGAAGAGATACCCAAAAATTCTCCTCTCGATTCAAATCCAAAACCGAATAAGAGTCTGATGTAGATGGGTGATGCACAACAGTTGTGCCAGATGTACTAGATGTACGTTAGTCGTGTGATAAGACGTCAAATGAATGCATTTTTCGAAACATTTAACATCTCTTTTATTATCATTTGTATGGTACATTCTTGATTTAGGTAGGTTTACATTGTAAGGAGTTTAGATTATTGTTTGGGATTTCCACATCTAAATCTCATTTTGTAACCTACTTTAGTTATAATGGATTTTTGGTCCCTACGAGCGTCTAGATCCGTTTTTGTGAGCTTTACTTATAGATTACTTGTACACACTCCAGACTGTTTTTAGAAGACCATTCACAAGAATGGTAATATATTATAGAAGGTCATTCGCAAGAATGATAGTAGATTGTAGAAGGTCATTCACAAGGATGGTAGAAGACTGAAGGCCACGAGCTAAAAACTTGGTAGTAGATGCATGCACAGAAGAAAAGGTGCTAAGTCTAGAAGAGTCGAAGATTGGCACGACAACAGTTGGGGTGACACCCAATTGTGGGTTTTGTAAAGCTAACCCTCAAATTCTAGTAAGTCTGTGGATGACCCCCAGACTTTCCACTAGCTACTCTATGATGGTTAGTAGTGAGTACGAGAGCAACAATATAAATTCTTATCTTTAACACTTCACATCCCGTGGAAAGCCATAGATACACGAGGAGAAGTGCTAAACAGACGTACCAAATGTACCCAGATACCACCAACTAGAATAAATCCAGTCAGGAAAGAATTCATCAAACACAATAAGTTCAGTGCAGAAAGAACTCGTTAGCAGAACAGACTTGCAAATTTGAGTAGATGCGAAAACAACTGAGTTCCACAAAAATCAAAATCTCCTCAACCCAAATAATTAAGGTACTATAAAGCAGCAGCCAATAAAACAATTTGAACAATTGAACCCGCAAGCACCAAAATAAACTCTGACGCGAGTTTCAGACTCCTTTTTCTCCTCTTTCCTCTTCATCTTGGAAGCTCTAAAGAACCATTAGTTGTGATATCACTTGTTGGGAAATTAATCTCCTTATGCAGAATCAAGATTACTAGAAAAGAAAGAAAAAAAGAGAATGCAAAACTTAACGTGGTTCACCAAACATGTTCGCTACTTCCACGAACAGAATTAGAGTAATCATACTGTCCAAATGGGTCAAACGGATTACAGATGTCAGATATTACGTCACGCAATACCAACCAACTCATATTACAGATACAAAGGGGTGAGTTTAAGACCATAACAGATGTCTACAAAACCCACATTCTAACACTCTAACTCTCCCTCTATTTATATGAGCTAAAGTGCAACTCTAAGTTTTTCTTATTCATGTATCTAACTCTTAGAATTCTCAATTAATGAACCACCCATTGACCTACCATTCCATAAATGAAAACTCCTCAACTTTTATTAAGTAACCTTTTGGAATTTTAAGAGATACCCAACACCGTATTCATCAATATTTTTGCATAAACATTGCTTCCATGCCAACGAAATTTCCACACATCCTTCATGATATGCAGCTAGTACAACCTGCATAGTTGTTTGATCATATCCTGAAATTTTATTGACGTAGCTTGAAGAACTAATAGCCTTATCTTCATCAGGAACACAAATGAGGCAAGGATGAGAATAAGTCTTTGTAAATTTTGGTGAAGCAATATATTCAGCTTCAGATCTTGACACTGCATTAGGAGTATCACTACCTCTTAACATAGAAAAATGAGACTTATCATAAACGAAACTTAAACAACCTTCCTGACATGCCTTGGTTTGTCTCACCATCATAAACTCTGTAAGAACCTTAGGTGCATCATAATCTACGTCCTTCCATGCTGGAAACTTACTATAAAATGTAAGCATCAAATCATGTACAACTTTAACATTCCTTTCCATAATATCTTGTAGGTACTTTCATCGAATCCTGGGCTCTCATACCATGTGAAAGTGGAACACGAAGATCACGAAGAAGGTGAGCCAACCAGACGACTTCAGCAGCAGTGTTGGCGAGAGCTCGATACTCAGACTCAGTGCTGGAGCGGAAGACCGTGGGCTGTTTCTTGGCACTCCAAGAAATTAAGTTGCCACCAAGGAACACAGCATAGCCATACGTGGATCGGTGAGTCTCTAAACATCGAGCCCAGTCAGCATCAGAGTAGCCCAAAACCTCCGGAGTACTAGATGAGCGAAAAGTGAGA
>JAULKM010000009.1:4973845-5008659 GCA_032355605.1 Rubia tinctorum
TGAATTTAAAATTTTATTGTTGAACACGAAATGATGATAAAGGAATGGAACATACTTACAAGAATGTCTTCCCAAGCATCTTTCTTTAGATGTTCTGGGTAAGCTTTCCAAGTATGTCGTGTCCCAAAGAGGATTCATCATCGGAAAGCATAGCCACAATATCCCGACCATCGGCTGCCCATAACCATGGGTTTAAAGTCTTTGTCGAAGAATATTTGTAGGGGTTTCTTTTGATTTCTAGTAAGATTGACTTACACGTGATTGTACCTCTACGCTTGCAATGCTCTTTTATCTCGAACTTGTCCAAATTATCCCCCTTGTCCTTGGTCAAGTTCACTCCTTGTTCATCCTCTGATTTTTCCGAGGTAGATGCATCGTCCACAATCTCGTTACTGACCTCTTCATTTTCATATTCTTCAATTAGCGGCACACATTTTCCCTCCACTTCATCAGTATGAACTATTTTATTTAGAAACAATTTCTTTTTTACCTTCGCCATCCAATGCAATTGGGCTTTTGCATGAGTAAAAGAAGTGAAGGAATCATAGGTGGACATGTAAAAAATTCCCACAAATGAAGTCAAGCAAATAACACACTTATATGATTGGATAAATGCAAGACATGTGAGCATAGAAAATTTGGAAAAAAAATGGACGGAGTGTTCTCATTCAACAGGATGTAACAAGACACAGATATAAGAACAAAATTCCACTTCTATATTAACCTAGCTGAACCAAGCAATGTTCAACTTAGCTCCTGTAGCCAACTTGATCATCATACAAATTCAAACATCTTATTCCAAGAAATGAATTCTATTCTCTCCTGAGTAGAATATAAATGAATCATATTTCCTCTATCCAAACCAAACAGCATACATATATTAAAACATCGTATTCCAACAAATTCAAACATCGCATACGAATACTAATTTAAGAAAATGTAGAGGGAAAGAAAAGCAACCAATTCTATACTCTCGACTATGGTAAGAATGCAATTGGCATCCACACAATAATTACACAAATAACTTTTCTTGTGCTTGGAAAAATGAAGAAGGCAAATGGTAGATGAAGAAATTATATGGAATGGGAAGGGTGCTAGGAAGGGAAAAACTGTACACAACAAATGAGCCCGCGTATGTGGTGGGGGAGAAAATCATGAAAAATAATAGTAGTATGGGAAAGAGGGGGAGGAGTGAAATTCGGGAGAAAATGTTTCTAAAACATGGGCTCAACTTCCATGGAGAAATTTTGAAAACATGACCCAACATGATCTTTGATACTACCGTGAAGAAGGAGGAAATTTAGGAGTGACATTTGGGAGTGGGATTTGGGAAAAGTGGGAAGAGAATGAGTGAAATTTGAGAGAAAAGTGGGAAGAGAAGCAGCCAAAAAAAGGGAGGGAATGCACTAGGACTTCCCGTCCATTGACTAATATTGGGAGGGAAATTCCATTTGCTTGACCGAAAATAATGTGGATGTACAATACTTATGTTCATCTACATTGCAGAGGAAAAATATATGTACATGGTCAACTCAAATAATTGGTCCATACTAACTTAGATTTAAAATATACATGAATATATATATGTTCATATTTGGCCATATTTTCTAAAATACATACTCTCTCTGTCCCACCATTATTGGCATATTTACTTTTTCATGGTTTTCGATGATCATGTTTAACCGTCAATAACTCTAGTTACATATAAAAATTTCAAATAAAAATTTAATATTTAGAAAATAGATTTTAAGACGAATCTAACAATATCTGACATGATAGATTGATTATAAATATATTAGCACAGATTTAGAGTTAAAGTTTTCTAAATTTGACTTTGAAAAAGTAAATATGCCAATAATGGTGGAACTGATGGAGTACTTAGTGAATAATATATGTATATGTATATGTATATGTATAAGTATATGTATATGTATATGTATATGTATATGTATATGTATATGTATATGTATATGTATATGTATATGTATGTGTACATATATACGTATATATGTGTGTATATGTCTATTCATTCATATATACATATGTGTGTGTGTGAACATATATATATATATAGGGGAGGATTCATGTGAGACAACCTATTTATGTGAGACAAACATGTTATGTGAGACAAACATCTTAACCGTTGAATCATACAATTTAATGGCTCTAATTGAATTTGTGATGCTAAAACACGCGGGCCAAACTAATAACAAGTTGCCTAAGTGGATAAGAAGCAATCTCGTTTCATCTCTTGAGAAATAAAGCACAGTAGTTCATTTCTTCTATACAGTTATATCATCATTTCGTGTTTTCTTCATTTGTTGAGTTACGATGTCTACATTCTTCCATATTGGTAGTTACAATGTCCTTTGTATGCCCTTCTTATTATCATTTAGACTTTTGATTAATATTATAATATATAGTTAAGTCCCTATGTGTAACTTTTCTTATTGCCACTAATACCTTCGATTAGAACTGTTATACTTGATTTAGTACCTTGGTGTAAATGAGTTTGTTTCATAACTTGATGTAAATATCATCTTGAATGTTGGCTATTTGGCCAATCTGATCAATATAAAGAGTTTGATTCTCAAACATCCCGTCATTGACGGTTTTAATTTATAAAAAAATACTGGTAGTGCATACATAATTTACCTCTGGATGTGAAATAATAATCAACGGTTGTCTTTCTAGTTTTATCAGTTGTTGCCTTAAGCAACAATTAAGGCAACTGCAAGTTCAACTTGAAGCACCCACATTTAAATATTTAAGCACCTACAAGTTATACGAAAATAACTTACAAGTTATACTTGAAACACTCAAAGGTTATACTTGAAAGCACCTTCATTCTATAATAGAGGTACCTCTAATTTACAACCTTTTTTTAATTTTCTATTGAAATTCCCACAAAATAATTTAAAGAACCTACAACTTATACTTGAAGCACATTAAAGAAATACTTGAAGCACCTTCAAACTATATTAGAAAGCACCTTCCATGTATATTTGGAGTACCTACAATCTTATCTTAAAGAACCTATAAAAGTTGAAGAACCTTCAAATATTAACTTATGTGTTAAACACCTAGAGTTTCTACTTGAAACACCTTCAACTTATACTTGAAGCACAATCAAACTATAGTTAGTCCAAGTTGCAATTGATAAAAGCACTTACAACTTATACTCAAAGCACACTCAATTTATACTTGAAGCACCACCAAACATAAGTTGAAGCACACATTCAAGCTAGGTACCTATAATGTACAACTTTTTTTCAATTTGCTACTGAAATGCCCACAAAATAATTTAAATAACCTACGACTTATACTACGTTGACTAGTATTTGACCGACCTTTACTTGTATTGTACGTCTACCGTGACTCGACCGGTTCACATAGAATGCCTGACCAATTACTTTCAAACGTATGTTTGGCTCTTCAATTTACTATATACGTCCGGCAATAATGTAGGTGCTTATGTGCGTTGACTGGTGTTTGACCGATTGTGAATATATATAGTACGAAGGTAGTAAACTTGTAAGCTTGTGAAGTACGCTGACAAGTTCAACCAGAATACCATTACTTGTGTATTACGAAGCTAGTCACCCAGAATACTTCTGTCGAAGTTAGTCAACCTGAAGACTTACGCAGTACGAAGGTAGTCAACCAGAAGACTTGTGTAATACGCTGTCTAGTGTTTGACCGACCGCAAACATATATAGTAAGAAGGTAGTAAACCAGAAGGCTTGTGTAGTACGATAACCAGTGTTTGACCGACCGTTACTTGTTTAGTACAAATGGAGTCAACCGGTAGACTTTCCTAGTACACTGACTAGTGTTTGACTGACTGTTACTTGTACAGTACGAAGGTAGTCAACCGGAAAACTTGTGTCGTACGTTGACTAGTGTTTGACCGTCCGTTGACTACTGTTTGACCGACTGTTACTTGTTTGACCGACAGTTACCCCGTGGAATACTTAGATCGTTCTTCCCAAAATACTTTCAACCAACAATATGTTTCACTCCGTGTGTGCGCGATTTTCTTAACTGATGTCAATATATATATGTGTGTGTGTGTCAATATTTTGAATGAGAAATTTATGGTTTAAAATATATTTTTGGAAATGATATATTTTCTTTGAGTCCATCACTTGGTCAGAAAAAGAAAAGTGAAACTTGGGAACACAACCATTTATCTTGTCTAATCAACCTTCATTCATTAACCACCCCTCCCCCCCCACTTTTCCTGACGGAAACCTCTCCCCCTCCCACCCAAAACCCGCCGGGAATTTAGCCTCCCCCAACCGGCCAGACCGAAATTTTGCCCCTTCCCCCACTCCCCCCCAACCTTTCCCGGTGGATATTTCATTAAATGTGAAGGCGCCTCTTAACTGGGAAATTCCAGAGCCGACGATAAAAGATACCCCTACTTCTCTCCAGCTCTTCTCCGGTAAACCCCCTCCCCCCGGCTATTCTCCACCGAAGGTTCTCTCGACCACTCTCCAATGGCCAAATCCTTCCATCCCGTCAACAATTTTGAAACGGTCTACCCTTGAAGGGTAATTTCTATTACCCTTTCTTCTACTAGGCTTTTTTGTTGAAATTTGTGTTGCAAAAATCTTGTCAATCTTGAGCAAGTGGTTGACTGCCGTGTTCTAGATTTTATTTTTGGTGTTACTTTTATGATGTACTAAATGTTTAGGAATGTAATTTACGAGAACTATGGTATGATGCTCATCGAATCTGCATCTGTGTTATGAATGTCAGATTCTTTATAACAGAATATTAATGATGCACTCCAAGTGTTTGTAAAATTAACTCTTCAAATTTCATTTATTCATTTGTCCAAGAAAAACTGGGTATAGAATCGGAGCATGTATTACAAAGCGTTAACAATGGCAGTAGATTGTTCGGTTATTAAAATTACGAATGATCACAACCATTCAAGCAGATATTAGAGCAGCACATTTATAATGAGTAAATTATGTGTTTGTTTGATATATTTTTATTAGATTAACTGGGGTCTTCTTAAGAATGGCGAATGCGTTCTAATTTTAGACGAGCCTGTTTCACGGACACTTTTTGTAGTTATATTTTTTTTACTTTTATATGGCCGGATGTATGTGGTTTTGTGCTGTTTCATCCAGGGTATGATGTTAGTCTAATTTTACATATATGTAAGTTATATCTCTAATCATTTTTGTGGTGCTAGCCACGAGTATAGGTTTTATCACCGTGTGTATGCTGTGTTGTTTTAGTACGAGGAGTATGATTTCAATGATTCCTGGTACTTCTTCTTTTGCTTACTTAATCTGTTATGGTAGGGAAATTATTTCACGTGGGTTTTCTTTACGTTGCTCTTATCGTCTAAATTAGTTCCGTTTTTTCTAGTTCTACTCTAAACATTTTGATTGTGAATAATTTACTTGTACATGAATGCATGACTCATTGCTTGCTCTGTGACTTCTATTTGAAAAGAGAGGTTGGAGTAAAGTGTTTGGGCCTCTTCATAACATAATTTGTGCCTAAATCGTAGGAAAGTTCATAACATACTAGGAGGGAAGCTTCGTATGCCTTTGTGCACTGACATAAAAAATCTTATGCTTTGTGTTAGGTTGCATAGCACAGTCTGGTTGCATAGAATATTATGTGAATATTGTTTTAGCTTTACCAACTCTCGAACCTTTTCATCCCAGCCGGCCTCCAATGCCCTCTGTTGCACATGATCTGCTCATTTTACTGTCCAAACAAACCCAAAATCCTCATTAAATTTTGTAAATATTCAGATGACCATTGCTAGCTAGCTTATTGGTCAGATTAATAAAGCTAACACAGAAAAAACTATCATTAATTAATAGTTCACATAACAAAGAAAAATTAATCACCTTTATGTAATTGTAACAGATCCCTGTGATCGATGGTAGTATTAAATCATTACACTTCAATTCATGAGAAGCAAGTTAGAGAGAATAACAATTTAAAAGGGAGAGAAGATGGGAAAATGAAGAAGAACTAAACAATAATGTGTGGAGAAATGTAAGATGGGAAGTGTTTTCCATTAGGGAGGGGGTTTTCGGTCAGAGTTTTACCAGCGATTGATGCAAATGTGTAGGCTAACTAAACTAAACACTTCGACCATGAGCCTCCGCCTTGAATATTTATATTTATAAGTAGTCAGGATTTATAATTATTATTAAATATTGTGTGAAAGAGAAAGAAAGGAAACATGAGGGATTGCTTAGTGGGGTGAATTTAACTATGTTTAAATTGTGACTAATTATTTAATGTACTATTACTTTCGTTTATAATTTTAGATGTTCATTTTGTGAGTCCGGCAATTTTAAAGCTATAACACCAGTGTAAATCATCTATTCTTCTAGATATGGCACCGAAAAAATCAGGTAAGGCAAGGCCGATCAGAAAGGGACCAACAAAGCATGAAAAAAGCAAGAGGCGGCGACGGTGACAACCAGCCCAGTGGCCTTGAGATCACGGTTGATGAGCGTACAATTCCGGAAATTGATTTCGAGTGTCCGGAGCTGAAAAATATCTACACTAGTTTCCTCGGTCGTGGGCTAGTTTTGGAGAGAGCGTTGAGGAAGGAAGCGCCTTGCAAAGAATACATTCAGCATCATGGATGGGATCACTTATGTAGCTCCCCCGCTCGTGCAAACATGATGCTGACGTGTGAGGTGATGGCCCTGTTGAGGTACACCAATTCGAATGATATTTCCTGACATTCAATGAAAGTCCTCTTATCCACGAATGTGATCAACCGCTTCTATCGAATCCCGCCGAAACCAGCAAGTGAGTACGCAGGTGAGGATAAGGCAGTGGAGAAAGCGTCCTGGGCCAAAATAATAAAGGCAGACTGCGAGGATGGTGACAATGTCATCAAGACTCTCCCTGCGGAATGGTCCAGCATTGACAAGAAGCACTTGTCGAATGAGATGACCTTATGGTACCACTTAATCGCCGCACGCCTGAAGCCGATTAGAATCAACAATGAAGTGCATCGTTCGCGGCTCATGGTGCTCTACAAAATCTGGAAAAAATTGAGTATCGACGTTGGGAGTACTATTATGGCGGGAATTTAAGAAAGTCTCCATCACCACAACTGCATCGGTTTCTCTTCCCTCATCGCGACATTGTTCTCCGAAGCTAATTGCGAGAAGAGAGGTATGCACATTCCCCATAATCCGATGGGGTCCGATCAATTCTGCTTTGTTTGAGAAAAGACAAAGAGCAACTGCAGCGGCATCATCCGGCCCAAAAACTAGTCAAATCTTCAAGCAAAAGTTTGAATCGCAGATGGATGCCTTAGAGTCCAAGATGGATCACCTCATTCGCTTGATCGAGGAGGCTGGGAAGTACTTGACGGTGATGGGAGGGAAGAAGGTGGAGGATTTGGAAGCGCTACCTACATTCAACACGTCATCGATCCTGGATGAGGAGGAAGCCTCTGAAGAGGAGTGAACCGCACAGGGACCCGTGGATGCAGATTTTCTTCGAATGTTGCTTTTATTCTGATGCATATTTCAAATGTTAGCCTAATTTATTTTTAATGTTAATTTCAGATGTTGGTCACGGTTGCTAGTTTTAGACGTTTAATTAATGATGATGTTGTTGTATTGATTCAATGCATGCGGTTTTTCAATGGTTGAATTCTTTTTTCATTTTTGTTAAGTGTGTATATATGTTTTGGATGCTGCTGAATGTTGTGGCCATGCATTGTGATCTTACAAGCTGGAGAAATGTTTTTTTATGCTGCTAGATGAGGTCATCTGTATGTAGTTGGCAGTTTTAGTGTTTAGTGAACTATTAGAGCGGTTACGCACAGCTGCGGTTAGAGTCCAGTGGTAGTGTTCTTTTTCATAAATCGAACTAATAGAGTAGCCGCAGCTATGTTCAGTGCCCAATTTGAGTGTAGTTCTTGCCAAATTGAACTATTAGAGCAGCTGCGCGCAGCACCCAATTCTATTTTTCTTTCAGCCAAATGCAACTGTTAGAGCAGCTGCGCACAGATACGGGCAGCACCCAATTCCATTTTTCTTTCAGCCAAATGAAACTGTTACAGCAGTTGCTCGCAGCGCACAATTCTATTTTTTTCTCTCATCTGTCAGAACCTATAGAGCGGCTACGCACAGCTGCGGCCAGCGCCCACATCAGGTTTTGTCTACCCAATTCCAACTAATATAGCAGTTGAGGTTAATGTGTATCAAACTTGTTCTATCTAGCCATATCAAAATTAGTACCGATTACCACACAGTTTCAGAGTGCTTGCGAGTCGTACAATACGCAACATACTACAAACATACATAATATACCCAGACAAGTATATACTTCTAAGCCACTTATGTCCAACCACCTTCCTCTTCTTCGATTGCACGACCCTCAATTCTCTTCCACCTGCATCAATCCAAATGCCATCTTTGTGTTTCCTCTGTGCAGCTCCCGCCTCATCGTTAATCAGTAGGGGAAATTGATGGAAACTCTAATTTCTTCGTTGTAACCTCGAAATCAATCTCATCACTGAAACAATATTTCTTACCTTGTAAGGAAATCCACCACCCTACATTGCACGGATCATCAACGTAGAAAACTTGTCTTGCTTGGCCGGCCAAAACAAATGGATCATTTTCATATGCTTCCCAACTCTTGTCAACTAGGGTAAAACCCATTGGATCATCAGTTTGAACTCCGGTTGTGTTGTCAAACCATATGCACTTAAAAACCAGAATCTTGAATTCTCCATAGTCAAGCTCCCAAATATAATCAATAACGCCATAGAATGACATCACAGCGAGAATCATTTTTTTATCATTCTTACTTGCTTGCCACATTGTTTCAGACTTAACGCAAACCCCACTGTTTTGTATCGTGCTCCTTGAATCTTGGTCCTAAGTAGCAAAACGGAAATCGTTCATGTCGTACCTAGAATACATCAATACTGTGCAATTAGGCTTCCTTGAAAATGCTCGAATTGTTTTGTCGTACAGCTCACCGACGTTGCATCGATCATAAAACCAGTCCACAAACGTTTCATTGTGCTCTAACTGAACTTTATTGGGGGGCCACGTGGGATGTACCTCTGTGATCAAATTAAGGTGTTCAGTCACGTAATCTACGGTCTCCCTACAATTCCTCAGGACATATAAATGAAATTTCATCAAATCTCCATGCAACAGAGTAAAAAACATTCTCCTAGACCTCGATTTACCCACCCGTAGGCCAACATGTCGATTCTTTGACACCCTAAAACTAGCAAAATCCTCCAAATAACTAGAGCAAAATTCAATTACTTCTTCAGTAACATACCTCTCAACAATACTAACATCCGACCGACTTATACACTTTACATATCCCTTGAATATTTTCATGTGACGCTCAAAAGGATACATCCAATGCATACCAACTAGGCCACGTATCTTTATCTCCCGTACTAAATTAACAACCAAGTGAACCATTATATCAAAAAAAGCTTGAAGGAAATACTGGACCAATTCTTCTCTGGCACCGGTGCCCAATAAATCAGTGCTAGGTTTAAAACTAGTTTTTCATAGCACCGATTTCTAAAAAATTGGTGATATTTTAACATCGATTTACAACTGTAGAACCGATTTTCCACAAACCGGTGCTTTTTTAGCTCCAAATTTTTAAAAAATTGGTGCAACATTTGAAAAAATCGGTGCTAATTAAGATGGGGTGCCAAAAAACAGTGCTAAAGGGGGGTCTCTCTGGTAGTGATGGTCAAACATACTTTAAGTTAATTGACAAAAGTCAAAGTGTGCAAGTTAGTTCGGGATATAGGAAGTACTCCCCCCGTTTCACTAATTGTGACATCATATGTATAGGTGCTCAGAGTTAGGTGAATAAAATGAGTAGATGAAATTTAATGTAAAAAGTAAAAGGTAAAACGAATGGATGAAAGAATCTTGCAAAAAATGTAAAGTGTGTCATTTTAAAAACATCTCATTAATGTAAGTGTGCCACTAATATAGAAAGGGGGAGTATGTTTATTAAAATGGACTATAATTGTTGCACCGAACTAAGCGAGTAAAATTTTTCTTTCAAGATACTTTTTGTCATACAGTAGTTCTACGAAACCAAAAGGGATGCCTTTGAACAAGAATAAACTTTAGATAGGGCTCTTTATGCAATTATAACTTTATTCTACCTCCAATGACCTATTTCTAATAAATTTACAAGAACCTATCTCTAATATTTTCACAGAAACTTTTTTGTCCAATATTTTTCCATCATTTTTTCGCCAGCTGCAATTTGCAAAAGAAATTCAAATAATTTTTAAAAATATAAAAAAAAATTCAATATGATCATCGAATTGAAAATTATAAACATCAACTACAACTAGCAAAACACCAACAGAAAATCAGAAAGCAACAACTGAAAAATTACAATAAAAATATTTTTAAAAATCAAATAAAATGCAGCATAAAATTTAAAAATCATTGACTACAACTAAAAAAACATCAACTAAAAATCATAAACCTCATAAACTGAAAATCATAAATACATCACCAAAGATTAAATTATCATTATTTTTATATAAAAAACTACAAACATCAACCTATATCACCCAAAAGCTAAAACATCAATTCCTATCACTTAAACTTCGCCCGAAAAATGAAAATATCAACATAAAGAAAAAAACACTACAAAGCATCAACCATATCACCAAAAAAAGTTACAAACATCAACTCTCATCACCTAAAACTCACCTAGAAAATTGAAAACATCAACATGAGAGGGGGAAAAACTAAAAATATCAACCCGTATAACCCCAAAAAACCCACAAAACATTGACTCATATAAACTAAAACTCACCCTAAAAATGAAAAATATCAACATGAGAGGA
This sequence comes from Rubia tinctorum, assembly GCA_032355605.1. NCBI lineage: Eukaryota > Viridiplantae > Streptophyta > Magnoliopsida > Gentianales > Rubiaceae > Rubia > Rubia tinctorum. Next base: position 4,984,719 of record JAULKM010000009.1, read on the forward strand.
AAAAACTAAAATATTAACCAAAGAGCTACGGTACCTCAAGAGTATAAATTCTTCACTCTGAAAATCATATAACATCAACAATTTATTTTTAAAAATAAACTACAAATATCAACCTATATCACCCAAAAACTACAAACATCAACTCCTAGCACCTAAATCTCATCTGGAAAATGAAAAACCTTAACATGAGGAAAAAAACATTACAAACATCAACTCATATGACCTAAATCTCAGCCGGAAAATAAAAAACATCAACTCTAGGGAAAAACTACAAATATCAATCAACATCACCTAAAAAAACTACAAAATATCAACTCATATTAACTAAGCCTCACCCGAATAATGAAAAATATCAACAAAAAATCTACAGTGCCTCAAGAGTATAAATTCACTAAATAAAAGGTCATAGTGGGATTTGAACCCAGGTCTCAAATCTCAACGTCCAAAGTAATAACCACTACACCAGAGACTCATGACTGAACATTCACTCAATCAAATAATATTAAATCTCAACGTGTGCCTTAATAACATAAATTCATCAAAAATAAGGTCATGGTGGGATTGGAACCCAGGTCAATAACCTCAAAGTCCAAATCATAACCACTACACCAAAGAATCATTACTAAACATTCTCTCAGTCAAATATATATAAACCTCAGCATGTCTTTGAAAAAAATAAAATACAAAATTGAACCTCACCTCTCCGAGGTCGAAGCTCAGCCGCTGTCCCCGCCGTTGTCGTATGTTGCCGCGTAGCACATGAAGCCACACGAGTCTTCTTCCTTTAGACGCGTGCTTTCTTCTCAAGCGCGATTTGCTCCTCTTATGCCGGTGCCACACTCCTTTCTCGCGAGCTCGTCGATTGCAACGCTCATCCATCGCGAGTTCTTCGTCATCGTTATCATCCCAACAGTGCCGTCACAAGCACAAATTGCAGAGGGGTCGCTGTACATCCGCCGCTGCAGGTACTAAATGCAGAGGCGTCACATGCAAAGGAGCAAATAATAGAGCGTCGCCGTCGTAATGGAGAGGTACGAATCGCGGAGGAATTGCAGTGGCGGAGCTAGGGCACATCGTCGCAAAGATCTAGCTGGAGTCGATAGGATCTTGCCAGCGTCGCATTAATTTCGCCGACGGAAGAAGAATCGCCGCAGTTGTGCGCGGCGAAGCGAGATTCCGACGAAGGCGGTGGAATCCGGTGGTAACTGTCGGCCAAAGGCAGTTTCCGGCGGTTGCAGGTTTCCGATAGGAGGAGGAGAGGTATGAATGAAAAATGCCAATATTATTGTAATATATATAGTAATTTTAAAATTGCACAATAGATTCCTAAATTTATTAGCACACTTAAAGAAAACACCATCCCAAATAAAATTTACAATAATTGCACAATACACCATGACCTAAAATTTTGACTGTGTAAAACAAGATTTTGTGCTATGAAAAGAGTAAGTGATTTACCCTATTATCCAATTAAAATAATAGGTTTATACAAATTCAATCCTGTCTAAAAGTTTATGCATATATCAGTGGGGTAGGTTATAATTTATTTTCATAAAAAAAAAGAGGAAAGAAGATAAATGATGCCATGCCGCCATTAATATATCAGTGCAAGATCCGTTTTCAGTGGTTAAAGAAATATAAATACCCCTTTCATTTTCCTCCTTTTTATCCTTTTCACTAAATTCAGTTCCAAAGAAAAAAGAAGATATCCCCGTGAACAAAAGAGAAAAGACGGATATAATCCAGTTTTTATTAGGCTAGTTGCCCACTACAAATTTTATTCGCTATTTTGTTCCCAATGTTCTAGGCTGAGGGGGTAACTGTTGGGTTCAAGTCCACATTATACAGAAAACAGGCCTCCACTAGTCTAATGGGCTGTATTTACTATTTAATGGACTCCTCTTCAATGGCCATTTTGGTATGCCAATTATATCTAACCAATGTTTGATCCTCAATTTTCATACCTGGACAAAATTTTCCTGGACAAAATTTTCTTGAAGTCTCTCTCTAAACTCTCTCTCTAAAAACAAGCACTCTCTCCCCCCAAACAACTAAAACCTAGCAGTTGGGGACACTGCCGGCGGGATGACCTTATTTTTATTGGGATTGATAGTCGTCTCAATCGAAAGTTTATTGATCAGGTTAATAAGGAATTCAAGATTACCGTTCTTGGCACTCTTCAGTATTTTTTTAGGTTTGGATGTTGATCATACTTCCGATGACTTATTCCTTGGTTGGAACAGATACGCCAATACATTTATTGTGTGCTGGAATGCAGAATTCAGCGCATGTTGCCATTCCTTTTTGTGACTTTTTCGCAACATGTTAGCTCTTACGGTAAGCCAGTCTGTATTCCCACACTTTATTGTTCTTTGGTTGGTGTGGTTCAGTATCTGTCGATTACACGTTTTGATTTTTCCTATGCTGTGAATACGATCAATCAGTACATGCAAACTCCTACTAATGCCCATTTCCAAGCTGTTACTCGAATTTTGTGCTATGTGTGTGGTAGCCTCCACCATGGTTTTCAATTTCGCACAAAAACTTTACCTGTTCTGGGTTATGCTAATACTGATTGGACTTGTTGCATTGAGACTCGTAGGTCTACATATAGTTATGCCATTTTCCTTGGTGGCAGGCTGATTTCATGGAGTGCCAAGAAGTAACTTACAGTTTCTCGTTCTAGTTCAGAATCAGAATACCGTGCTATGACGAACACTGTTGCAGAACTAGTTTGGCTGATAAATCTTCTTCGGGATAAGTGCATCAACTCGTGCACCTCCTGTTTTGTTATGTGATAATAATATTGCTCTCTTCCTTACTCAGAATCCAGTTTCGCATTAGAGAACCAAACACATTGATATTGATTATCATTTTATGTGTGAGATGATGTCTTCTGACAAGCTCATGGTTGCTCATGTTTTTACGGACTTGCAGCTTGATGTCATCTTTACAAATGAGTTATCTCGTTCTCAGTTGGAGTTCTTACGTTTCAAGTTTTGCGTTGCGACAAGTCATACGCTTCGCTTAATGGGGTAATAGATATATAATTGATTAAGAATAAAAAAAGAAAGGAATAAACTTTCTGATTGGTTATGTACATATCATGTTTCGTATTTGTTTAGGGTTTGTATAACATTTGTACTCACTATATATATATATATATATATATATATATATATATATCAATGCACACAGTCACAATTATGTGTGAGTTTTACATTCTATTAGTATGTTTTTCTAAAATTGTTACTTTTCTTTTTATGGCAAGAAGTGAATCATTCTCACTCGTTAAACTTTTTACTCTCTTCACTCAATACTCTCTACACATTTCAACTGTGCCGAACACAGTGAAACAAAGGGAATACATAAAGAAAATATTCAAAAGAAAGGTATAAAGACCAAATAAATTGATTTGGTGAATTGAAATTCTTTGTTTGAAGTTGATGGCAGTGCACTGCATAGGCGAGGGCACCATTACTAAATGAAAAGGTTTAGTAATGGATGTGCATTAACTCTGCAAAATAAGCATTAACCCAGTGCAAGAAGATGTAGCTTCTCTAATCTCATCAAATGTCTACTGAGAGTAATCCTGCATTGCTCAACCTCCTTGAGCAATTTCTGATCATGGAAATCAGCCACAAACTGAGCCAAAAGATGTAGCTTCTCTAAACTCATCAAATGTTATCTAAATTCCACAACTACATTCAAAGACCAGAACCCCCAAAAATGCCCTATTTTTTATGGAACAAGAGTTCCAAGATACCCCAACACAACTAAACTGAGAGAATATTCACAAAACCTTTGAAGATTCAGAACACAAATTTCTTCAACTGAGAGTAATCTTGCATTTCTCAAACTCCTTGAGCAATTTCTGATCATGGAAACCAACCACAAACTGAGCCAAACCTTCATAAAACAGGGCAGCCTGATAAACACTGGTAACACTCAAGATATCCGCAAGCACGCTCTTTCGCAACCGATTCGCGTCCTGGAACACATTCACCAGCTCCTCCATCTCCGCATCCAAGCCCTCCTCGATCGCCACCTCCATCTCCTCCTGCTTCCCCGAATGCCGCCTCCACTCGAACCCCACTTTCTCCACAAACAGGGCCTGCGCGTTTCTAGCCCGGGATATCAAAGCCGGCACCATCAGCCGCATCCCGCATTCGACCTGATCCACTTTCGCCGTCAGTAGCATCGAAGGATTCTTCCACGCCGTCAGAATACGCCACGGGACATGGTCATTGAAGCCGATGATTTCAGGGAAGTTCCCTGAATCTTCATCGGAATCCTCATCTTCGAGAAAGGACCTGAGGAGATTGGTGAAGAGATAGGGGTGGAAATCGCCGATCCAGAGAAAGGGCTTCTCCATGGAGTTTCTCCAGTGGGGGTAAATCATTTCCGCCACCTGGGCACCTGACGCCGCCGCCTGGTCCATCTCTTCGTAGTACGCCTGGAAGTGGCGGTGCACGGCGTCGACGGCGGCGGAGAGGAATGCAGGGGAGGAGGTTGACGTCATCGCACGGCGGAGGTGGGGGAGGAGCGAGTTCTTGAGGGTGGTGATCCATTCACTATGGTAGTTCTTGAATGGCCTGCGCGTCTTCTTCTTCTTCTTCGGCCCGAAATTACCTGTTTCAGAGGGCAAAATCAGTGGTTTTTTTCAGGGGAAGAAACAAGAATGCTGGGTTTACCTGTGCCTTTCAACATCTCGGTTTGATTCGATTTCTGGGCTGCCGGAGATTGAAGCTGATTCTTGAATGCAGAAAAGATTGACATTGAAGAGGAATTGAAAATGGCCCTTTACCAGTTGAAGAATGGGGCGGGTCTTTAAAGGTGTGTTTGAATAATTGAATTACAGCGTCAAGTATGTATCGGAAAATTAACATCCGGTGTGTTTTTTATTGAGTCGACTGATGAAATTACCCTAATTTTATAGATAAAATCTTGGGAAACATCGTCTTTCCATAAAAAAATACTTATGAAAAGACGAAATTTAATTTAAATAATAAAAGGTAAAAAGTGTTAGTTGCAATATTAAAATTTTATTATGCAACATGCAGTTGTTATAAAGTTTATAACCCGATTCATGCAAACCAAAATTTTTATTTTCATTTCTTCTAATTTACACTTTAAACCTTGGTTTTCCCATGACTTGTGGAAAAACCGTCTTTCAAGAGACAGACTCAACTTTAAAATGAAAGTGTCAATATAATCATATAAAATGAGAAAGTGTCAAAATAATCCTAAATTTATGATAAAAATGTGAAGTTATAACCTTTTGTCACTATTTCGGCATTGACTCATTAATTTGGGTGTTGAGCGGAGATGAAATGACGAAAATACCCTTATCCCCACAAGGTGAATTGAATTCGGAAAAACCACACTTTGGGTGTCGTCAGTCGTCATTGGTAAAACCATATCACATTTTTCTTCTCACAACCGAGGTAAAAACAAGTGACTCAACTCTGATACCAAATGAAATTCTTGTTTTAGCAATTTTCTAATTTTAATCCAATTAATGAGTTCCAACTTAAACCAATTACGCTTAAAACATAAAAGCTAAGAGCAAACCCGACAGCTTCCCTAAATTTTTCTCTAGAGTAGGGAATGAAAATCTATATTCCCTATATTTTTTTGACTCAACTCCAACATATTCCCTATTTTGCATAATTTGACATTTATTACACTATAGTTACTTTTTCATTTGAAACTAAGAGTTCATCTTTAATCACTTTAAAATATATATTATATATATATATAATTAAGTTAGTTTTTTTAAAACAATCAATATAACAAGTTTGAAACTAAAATTTTGACGTTAATTATAACTAGTTTTTTTTCGTATTCTTTTATATATTCACCCGACTTGAAATAAAAGGTAAAAACATCCAATAAATTTCAAAAAAAATATAAACTATAAATTAGGGGTGACAAATGGGTGGACGGGTGTAATATGGATTGGGTAAAATGGATAATTAAAAAATATGGGTATGACACATTTCAACCCATTTTACGGCGGATAAAAAATTGGGTTGGGTTAAAACGGGTTGGTTGAAACCCGCTCAACCTACGGGTTGAAATCATTTAACTCATAGGTCGAAAATGGGTTTCAACCCATATATGAACCCATTTAAGTTTATTTATCAACCCATATGGGTAAAACCCGCGGGTTTCAACCCATATGTGTAAATCCGCGGTCAACCCACAAACTCAATCCGCCCAACCCATATTTTCCAATTACACATTAGACTCATCACCTATTACCCATTTTACCCATACCCACCCGAGTTTAACAATAGACAACCTGCTTGACCCATTGGTTACGGGTATAGTTTGTCACCCCTACTATAAACCAAAAGTGATTAATTCCAATTTTCCAAACAAATCATTATTGACAAAACCCTACAAAAAAATATAAATAAGCATCCCACATGAGCTTGGGATAGTAGTAGTTTTCTGTATAAAAAATTTGTTTGAAGTCGACGGCACTTTTTAGTAGAAATGGAAGAATGAGGGAAATATGAAAATTCAATTTTTAATTGGAAAAGTGAATATTGTGCCATAATTTGATGCATTCAATTGAAATTGCATTAAATTTCCATTCAATATAATTTTTTTCTCTTTCTACAAATATAGAGAAGGAAACATTCTCTCATCAAAATCCCTATTTTAGGGAATGAAATAGGGAAGTTGTTGGAATTAAAAACCATGTAGAATTCATATAGTCAGTGAAAATCCCCTATCATAGGGAAGCTGTTTGACTTGCTCTAACACACGAAATCACATACATCTGCGGGACCGACCCAGTTCAGAGTAAATATACTAATCAGGAAGACATAGTACAAAGTACATAATAAAATTAAAAATATTGCATTTAATTATAACGTGTGAATTTTGCAAGCTTCTCTTGCTCCTGGTCTGCCTAGATCAGACTCCATCTGACCTCGAAACTCGTCGACGCTGGATTTTCTCCTCTCGAGAAATTAAGGTATATGATTAAGAACTTGACCAACAATTTAAGATCATGTTGGAACACAGAAGAAAGCTCTTGAGTACTCTTAAGATATATGAAAACTTGAATGCTGATTTTCTTCAATTAAAAGCGCAAGTAACTCAGCCGAATTGTCTTCTATTTATACAAATCGTACGCATCAATCTCTATGCGAATTTCTTGCCCAGCTCAAATTCTGATTTCAATCAAATCACTTGGTGATAGAAATTTCCAAATCTAATTCCTTAAAGAAAGGAATTAAAATATATTCCATCCAAACATACCAAATCCTTTGCGAAAAGGGATATTATCAAATCAATTCCAATTTTCTTAAATTTAATCCAATCGCATAAATGTAGGAGTTGATATATTTTTCAATCTCATTCTTAGACAAAATATTTCCTCACGGATTTCTTCGCCAATTTCCTCATGTCATACTAATTTCCTTCTTGGATGTTTCAACATAGAATATTTCATATTTGTATAAATTCCACAAATTGCTAATTAAATAATATGGACTTTACAATCTCCTCCTTTGACATTTTGTGGACCTGTCAATATTTTGGACTTTCAACACACAAATCTACGCAAATAACGGACATCAATATAAAACCCCACTCTGGATGTTGGAACATGAAATCAGAAATAATAGCTCCTCCTGAATTCTAAAACTCCTAAAATAACATCCAGAACTTAACAGAATATTGGAACATCAATCAGAATGTGACTATCCATGTTGGAATTGAATCAAACAAATATCAAAGGAAATTGGAGAAATCCATAAATCCAAAAGTACCCCCCTTGGAACCATAATACATGCCAAATGAATCTGAATCATAACAAAAATCAGAAAAGTAAGAAAAATATTCTGAAAATATGAAAATTAATCATCAACAGCGGCATTCATCCGAGCTAACTCTGCTTCCAAGGCTGCAATCTAAACTTTGGCGCAGCAATCTTGGCTATAATAGAAAGTTTTTTTTAGCTTCCTTTACTTTCTGAGCTGCTGTAGCAAGGGATCCAACCCTTGATGGTGTCCTTGGAAGATCATTAATCATTCTGGTAAAGAATGTCCCATAATTAGCCTTAATATGAGCAGTGATGACATCAACATCATCATTCTTCTTGAATAATACGACCAAGGTTAACAGACTTTTTTGTTCCAATGTAGTACAATAATTTAGCCATTTCTTTGGTTAGAGCTGTAGTGTTGGAAGAGGGAATCTAGGAATTAACAACAATCTAGAATAAGCAAAAATGCATGCTGGTCAGGCTAGACGTAACAACATTTCCCTGAGCTGGCCACTGAGATTATAAATCACAAGTTATCTCTGACAAGATTTGATCATTTGTCACCTAAAAATCCTCAGCATAAATGGTCACAAAATCAGGTGTGGGAAGCCCCAAGCAACATGTTAATCCTTTCTCCAAAAAATCCAATTACTTTGCCATGCACATAAGCCTATCCATACCACACAGAATCAGCATCCAGATTACCTGCTATTACATTGGCATGAATATCTTGCACTAAATCCCCGTTTTACTCCATGTAGACTATGGCAGCAATTTTAAAATCTAGATAATCAAGGATGGTTGTAAAATCACTTTCCTTGTATGCATCAATTAGCCTTTCTGCAATAATTTTCCTCCTGCTGATAATTTCCCTGCTCTTCTGACAGTCTTCATCATAAATTCAGAGCTCTGTATCTAGCCTCAGTCAGTCTAGGGATTAAATCCTCCATATATCTAATGTCCCCAATTTTTTCTTTTCAAAAGCTTGTCAAGTTCCACCCCACTAACTTCCCTAGAAAAAGATTTATTTGGTCTTAAATCTATACTCTTCCCAGTTTCCACAAGCTATGCAAGACACTCTTATATTGAATAAAACCATATTCCATCAAATTTTGAGGGGTTTACCTTCATGTATCTTCTGTCTGATATAGGTTGAGGTGTATACCGGAGATGGCGGCAACTGTCCAGTTCCATAATAGAGTTGGAGGTCCTTTGTATCGATCGGTGATGATAATGTTTTACGAGAATAATCTGACCAGAATGAAAAGTTTTTTTTTTGAATAGGAGTGATATGAAAATTTTCTCAATCAAGAGTCACAAGCTTTCAATGATTCTAAGCTTGTGAATATATCCCAAATTTTCCGAGCAAGAGATATCAAAATTTGTAGAATATGGCTTGAATAAAGGGTAAGTGGTTGCGAGAATTAGATAGAGAGGGAAGAAGTTTAGGAGATGAAAATTTTGAAAATATTCTCTTGCCTTATTTATCGTGTCCACTTTTTCTCTTTCCAAAATAAACCATCATTACCTTTTCATCCATTAGCTGTTACATCAAGCACTATAAAATTTTCAACTTCCAACAACCACACTTCTTCCTTCATATTTTTTCTTCCTTTTTCTATTTTTCAAAATTTTAATATGTATATATAAAAAAATCACACAAAACTTGAGAAAATAACATATACCTCAAATTCGACAAACACCTAAGTGTTGTCTGAAAAACTCAAAAGTTGCGGAGTCTAAAGGCTTTGTGAATAAATCCGTACATTGTTTTGTTGTTGGAACATAATCAACCACTAATTTTTAATTTCCAACCAGATCTCAAATAAAGTGATGTCTTATATCAATGTTCTTCATTTGAGAACGTTGTACATGATTTTTTGAGATATTAATTGCACGTTTGTTGTTACATAATACGGTTAACGATCCTTCTTTAATTTCATAATCATTCAACATTTGTTTCATCCATGACAATTGTGCACAACAACTTCCACCTGCAAGATACTCTGCTTAAGCAGTTGATAAAGAGAAAGAATTCTTCTTACCATACCATGAAACTAGATTTGTCCCAATAAATAAATATCTTGCGATCATCAGCATTTCCAGTGCAATCTGAAATACTATATCTAATAATACGAGAGTCCTTGCCTTTAGAATACTAGATATTTTTCTCAGAAGTCCCACTCACATATTAGGATCAGCCTGAAATCTCGCACATATTCCCACACTTATGCATATGTATAGTCGACTTTTGGTAAGATATAGTAGGATTCCAATCATACTCCTGTAGAAGGTGTTATCAACTCCAGTTCCTTTCTCATCTTTCACCAATTTATCTTTCGTCCCCATGGGTGTATGAATTGGTCGAGAATTACTAAGATCAAACATTTTCACCAAATTCAGGGCATATTTACTTTGATTTATGAACATACCATTCTTCTTCCATTTCACCTGAAGTCCTAGAAAATATGAGTTCTCCCACCATACTCATTTCAAATTCGGCCTGCATTAAATTCAAAAAATTATGTACCAAGTCTGGTGAAGTAGACCCGAAAACAATGTCATCAACATATATTCGAGCAATCAATATATATATATATATATATATATATATTATCTGAATCACGAAAAACAAATAAGGTGTGACCTACACCCCCTCAACGATCGCCTTTATGAATTAGAAAGGTAGTGAGTAGCCCATACCATGCTCTTAGTGTCTGTTTTAAGCTATATAATGCCTTTTTGAGATGAAACACATGTTGTGGAAAATAAGGGTCCTCAAATCCTTTAGGTTGTTCCACATATACTTCTTCATTGACTACTCTATTCAGGAACGCACTCTTGACATCCATCTGATATAAAGTGAAATCCATAGTGAAAGCAATAGCAAGTAAGATCTGAATAGATTCTAACCTAACAATTGGAGCAAAGGTATCATAAAAATTGACTCCCTCAACCTGAGTGTATCCCTGAGCTACTAGTCTTGCCTTGTTTATGGTAATATTTCTATCAGCATTGGACTTGTTTTTAAAGATCCACTTTGTTCCTATGACATTAACTCTTTTAGGAAAAGGTGTAAGAAACCACACATTGTTGTGTTAGGACTATTCAAGTTCTTCTTGCATTGCCTCAATCTAGTATTCATTTAGGAGAGCTTTTTGTAGTTCTTGGAGACCCACAAGTTCTTTGTAGTTAACTCGAGGAATGAGACGAGTTCTTCTTCTACTTGGTTCAGTCTCACTTGATATTTTCCTTTCTAATTCATTCCACCAAGGATTCCATCTATCTTCCTTCTTCAGCCAAATTATTTTTCTCCCCTTTTAAAAGTTTGTTATTATCGACTACTTTTAGCCACATCTCGTACATTTTTCCATATGCAGCATAAACATTTTCATCATTCACACTCAGATCTTCAACATCACTGGAGAATTATACCTTCTGCGTGTTGGAGCATAGGACTTCAGCTTTCTGAACCATGTTGGAACATGCAACATCCTTTTCTGAGTTTCCATGAAGTTTTTCTTTGAAATCAGCATAGTTGCTAGTCAGATCCTCTTCTTTATTCTCCTCTTCTTCATCTTCACTCCATGAGGTAACATATAATTTACTTTGCTTCTTACGTGTATTTGTACATTCAGCTTGAATTTATCCATACCCTTCACATTCACTGCACTTCCTAGATTCGCATATTGATTGTTTGAGAACTCCTAATTAGTTTGCTCCGTCCGTGGTCCACAATTATTGTTAGAGTCCTGTAATCGTAGTCTGTTCCAAATAAATATTTCTTGAGAATATTTATTTGCAACTTTCTTCAGCATCCTTGCAAAATTCTTTGTAATAAGAGCAAGTTCTTCATGGACATCATCGTTATCCTTTTCATGCTTGTTTATTGACGATGAAGCTTTGAATAACAACTCCTTTTGTCTTCTTTGTTGAATGTTCCAACATCATCTCATTGGTTTGCAGTGATCCCATCAGCTCATCCAGCTTCATTGTGGCCACATCCCTTTCTTATTCTATTGTAGTTACTTTCATGGCAAATCTCCGGGGAAGTGATCTTAGCATCTTTTTCACCAACTTGGATTCTTTATAAGTCTTTCCCAATTAATATGTCATATTAGTGATGTCTCTAAATTTCCCATTGAAAACAACAATATTCTCGCCTTCTTCCATCTTTAGCTCTTCAAATTTTGTGGCAAGCATTTGTAGCTTTGATAAACGTACACAACTTATTTCCTCATGCACAATTTTCTAGATATCTAAGCTTTCTTAGCTAGGTGACATGTTGAGATAAGTTTGACCTGATTTTCATCAAGTGCAATGAAGATGGAATTTAGTGCTCTGGAGTTTTTCAAACTTGGCTTAGTTCACAGGTGGCTATGATTGTTTGGGCTTAATGGTTGGCTCTTTAGAACTTAGTTATGCTCCTTTAGAGCCTCCAATGATTAGGGGGCTTCAATTCTGTTTCAGTATGGTACCAAGCCAGTCATCCAGAGAGTTTATAAACACTCGCATCAAGCTTTCCAATAATTGTAATTTTCTCCTTCCAGCAGTGGTGACCGAGACACAGAAGCTCTTTCTTTGGTCTCCATTGGTAAAACTGTATCACGCTTTCCTTGTTAAAACCAATGTGAAAACAAGTGACTCAACTCTGATGCCAAATGAAATTCAAGTTTTACCCATTTTTAAAATTTAATCCAATTAATGAGTTCCTTAAAACATAAAAGCTAACACATGAGAGTTGGTTACGCAGTTTGGTGGAATCACCTACATCTGTGGGGCCTGGTCCAGTTCAGAATAAATCCATTAATAAGAAAGACACAGTACAAAGTAAACCATATAATTATACTTATCTTATCTAATTATAACGTGTGGATTTCACAAGCTCCCCTTGCTACTAATCCGATCTGATCATACTCTTTATGACCTCAAAACTCGTCGACACTGGATCTCCTCCTCCTTAGGAATTAAGGCATATGATTATGAAATTGATCAATAGTTTAAGCTATGTTGGAACACAAACGAAAGATCTTGAGTACTCTCGAGGTATATGAAGACCTGGATGTATATTTCCTTCTATTTATACCAGCCGCACGCATCAATCTATGTGCGGAAATTATTCATTCTCCAACTCAAATTCCGATTTCTATCAAATCCTATTGAGATAGAAATTTCCAAATCCAATCCCATAAAGAAAGGAATTAAAATATATTCCATCCAATCAAACCAAATCCTTTGAGAAAAAGTATATTAGCAAATCAATCCAATTTTCTTAAATCTAATCCAATTGCATAAATATTAGAATTGATATATTCTTAATCTTAGTCTTGGATAGAATATTTCCTCCTGGATTTCTTTGCCAATTTCCTTATGTCATACGAATTTACTTCTTTGATGTTTTAACATAGAACATTTCATATTTGCATAATTTCCACAAATTGTCAATTAACTAAATATGGACTTTATAAGATTTTTGGTTACGAGAGGGCAACGAGGGAGTCACATATTCATTCCTACGCAAGGTTAAAATTTCAATATACTATTTTATGTTTAAGTCAGTATTTTAGACGAGAGTACGTAGCACGCAGAGAGACAAGATGGAGCAGTATGTACAGAGACAAATGTGGTTCTTTGTTACCTTAAGTAGTAGCTCCATATATGTCCCTTTATTACTTTTAGAGTTTCTTACATGTTGACTTTGGTCAAGTTTTAACCCCTATTTATTCAAATAAAAGTTGATATTTCATTAAGAATTTGAATGGGTTAAAAAATTTGGAGTTGAAGTTCATGAGTAAGAATTCAACCTACTTGTCCTTGGAAATGGTGCTAGCTTATTTGCAATGCTATTTGCTTGTCTTGGAATCCGTTGTACTTTTGGATCATTTAACTTTGATATAAGTACTTAAATATCAGTGCATATGAGCACATAATATGATCTATCGTCCTGCTCTTTCTGGATGGTTATGATGAGTGTTTGTGCATCTCCTTTCACTATGGTCGTGTATAGTTGCAGCATTACACATTTGTTAAGAACATGTCTTAAGGCTACCGCTTCAACGAGTTGCGCTGTTAGAATTTGCTCTATCCGTTTTGATTCTCAAATTCAGCCAAGTTACCATTTTTTGTATCCTTTATGAACCACCCAAAACATGTGGAGTCCGGGGCTGCAATCGAAGGAGTATTTTTCATGTTGTTTGTACTTATCAATGATTCAATTAGCATTATTTGTTGGCTCATTCTCACCATTGTGCTCCAATTTTCCTGGTTTTAAATTCTCCAATTGGTGTAAATATAACTGTAGGCAATGAAATGGAAGGAGCTCGTCAATTTTTGTGTAAGAGCTTATTGCTATAGTACCAAAACTGACTCATCAAAATTGCTATAAGTGTCACATGGTCTTTATCCAACATAATAACCATGTTTGTTACTCAGAGGATCAAATTAGCTTGTTGGAATTGATGAAATTTATCATGCAGATCAGCTGCAAACAAAATTTGGTGAGCTAAAAGGTAATGGAAGAATATATGCTACAAAGATGTATCCTCAGCCATGCATGACAAACAATGACATTCGATTGGTCTTCACTTTTGATTGAGATTTTTTTGCAGATGGCAGTTTATCTTTTCATATTTTCCGGATGAAATGACATATTTTGCTAGGAACTTGTAATTTCCAAATCTCTTCCCAGTGACAAGAGGGTCTTAGGCTGCTACTTGTCGCGTGACCTGCATTATTGAAACACATTGAATTAACATATAGACTGAATTGTTTTTTTGGTATAGGTACGATTACACCTTACTATGTGTACTGCTCGATTTCTTCTTCAATCTTGATCTGGCTCTTGCCAATCATGGGGCAATCTGGAGCGAAAAGGAAATCAACTAGACGGAAAGGGGAAAATGTTTCCCACGCTTTGCATTATGATTCGGTGAAGAGTAGGAAGAAAGTGGAGAAAGCGATAAAAATAAAGATGAAGTTGAGAAAAGGGAGGAGGTTTTACAGATGGGGAAAATAAGGCCAACATCAATAGCTGGGAGTTTTGTGCAGCAAATGGTTACACCGGATGTATCAGATATTCAACCGGTAATCGAAATAATGATATCCAAGTCTAAAGTCCATAAGAAGCTATCGTGGGAAGATCGAACAGATGAAAAAATGCCAGAGAAAGGTACACCCTGGGCTAGTTTATTTAAATCTAATGAACTGAAATTTGTACCTCCGGTGATTGTTGATGGAATTGAAATGGATGAAGATCTAGTAAAGAAGAATATTAAAAACTGGGAAAACATGGTTGTCTGTAAAATTCAAGGTAGTAAACCCCCACCCCCTTTAAAGATTCTGGATGGGTATATAAGGAGAGTTTGGAGGAATTTGGGGATTAAGAAAGCGTGGATAGTTGGTTCCGGCGTTTTTATGGTCAAATTAGATTCCAAGAACTCTGTGGAGCAGGTTATGGAAAAAGGGAATCATGTTGTTTGATAACAAGCTGATTGTAATGAAAAAATGGGAACCAGATATCAGTTTATTTGATGACTTTTATGTCCAAGTATGGATTCAACTACCCGGACTTCCAATCAAGTATTAGAGCCCAGAATTGCTGAGTAGAATGGTAACCCATTTGGGTAGACCTGTAAAGATGGATAATGCTACAAGAGAGCAGGATAGATTGGTATGCTAAAATCCAGGTGGAAATGAAGATTAAATACACAAATCCAACAAAATCCCCTACCTGAATAAGAGGAAATATGTTTTCCATCAGGAGGTTTATTTGAATGGAAGCCAACTCTGTGCACCACCTGTCATATGTTTGGTCATGAAATGAAGGAATGCGGGAAAGAGGAAGTTCAGGGAAAAGTGAATGAAGTCTGTGTGCCAAAGAAAAATATGGAAATCGGTTAGAAAGTGGAGGAAAAGAAAACTATAGAACAAGTAGCTGATCAGCCAAAATCAGCAACTGATGGGAAAAATTCAGTGAAATATTCAGTGAATATGAGGATTAATGTTGAGCAGAAGGAAGATATAGGATGGGTGTCAGGGCTGAATGGTGGCTTGAATGAGGCAAAAAGGGAAAGAAGTAATGGTTTCTGATGAAAGGAATCAGGACAATGCAAGAGGGAGACAAACTATGAGTTGTAAAATTGGGATCAGGAGTTTACCTTGTTATCTAAACCACCAAATGATAAGAACTGATATGCTATTATGGAACATCAGGGGGTTAAATGGAGTGGAAAAGCAAAAAAGAACAAGGGAGTTTTGTTGGAAACACAGTGCAAGTTTGGTTGGTTTTATGCAAACCAAAACTTGGGAAAATCAGGAAGAAATGGTGTTGAAAGGGTTGGGTATTGGTATGAAGATGATATCCAACAATAGAATTTATGGGAAAAGTAGAATTTGGATCTGCTGGAATGTACAGAGTTATGAAGTGAATGTGTTAAAAATGGAGGAACAGTTGATGCACTTAGAAGTGAAGGAAAAAATGGTAAATTTCATGGGGAAGTCTCAGTTGTTTGTGGAAGGAATTTTAAATAAAATAGGAAGCCATTGTGGGATTCCTTGAAGAGGATCAATTTTCATAATCTTCCATGGCTGATAGTGAGAGATTTCAACTCAATACCGGAGTTTGAAGATAAACCGGGTGGTAGTAAAGTTTTAGTCCCTGATCTTATATATATGAGGAGTCTTGTGGATGATATGAAACTGGCACAAATGAGATCTTTAGGGCCACAATATACATGGACAAACAGAAAGTTATTGATGAAAGAATTAGTAATAAATTGGATAGAGATTTGGTTAATCAGTCTTGGATTGATGAATTTCCAGAAACCAAGTACATGATCCAACTTTCAGGGATTTCTGCTCATTTCCCCTGGTTATACATTTCCCTAATAAGTACACACTAAGGAGGAGCTTCCAATTTTTCAACATGTGGACTCAGTTAATGAAGTTTATACCTGAGTACAGAAGAGAACATTGTGGCTAGCTTGTTTAAGAACCTTGAGAAACTGAAATCCTCTTTGAAGAAGATCAACAAAAGTGAATTCAGTGATATTAAGGGAAGAGTTTAGATAGCTTAAAACAAATTGGAGGAAGCATTTGGTTTCCTATGTGCAAATCCAGGAGACAAAGAAGCTTAGATCAAAGAAAAAGCTACAAGATGGGAAGTTGACAAACTAAGTGTTGCTGAATTTCGGTTTCTGCAACAGAAAACTAAGCTGGAATGGACTAAACATTGAGACAGATGTTCAAAATATTTTATGATCAGCTGAGAACCATGAAATATGGGAATCAAATACTTGGAATCCACAATGGAGTTGATTTTTTGTATGAATTAGAGGATATTGAAAAACATCTGGTGGAGTTCTGTAGAAGGATTTTGGGAAGTTCAGAAAAACCAAAAAGGAGAATTGATGAGCAGGTTATCTTGGAAGGATCAGTCTTAACTGTGGAGCAGAAAGTCAAGTTAATCCAACCATTTTCTGCTAATGAAATTTGGGTAGCATTAAATAACACAAGTTCTAAAAAAAACCCTGGAGCAGATAAGTATACTAGTCATTTCTTTTAGGAAGCTTGGCAATATATTTGTAATCATGTATGTATTGCAGTATGTGGTTTCTTTAAAGGGGGGAAAATTCCACAAAAACTGTATTAAACAGTAATTTCCCTTATACCAAATATTGATCAGCCACAGAGAGCAACTAAGTATATGCACATTGCTTGCTGCCCAAATTTGTATAAATTGATTTTAAAATGCTATGTAAGAGGATTTTTGAGGTGTTACCTGTAATTAACAGTCTAAACCAAGGAGCATTTATTAAAGGGAGAAGTATAAGTCATAACTTACTGCTTGCTCAGGAACTTATTTGTCATTATAACACTGAAAATACTTATGCTGACAGTTGTATGCTACAGGTGGATATCCAAAAGGCTTTTGATTAAGTGGAGTGGAGTTTCTTGTTCAAACTGTTGGAAGAATTGAGATTTCCATACCTTTTCATTGGATGGATAAAAGAATGTGTACTCGACAACACTTTCAGAATCTCCATCAGTGGTAAGTTGTCTGAAACCTATAAAATATTGAAGGGTGTTAAGCAAGGGGATCCTTTACCCCTTCGATTTTTGTGATCACAATGGAGTATTTTTCCAGGTTGCTTAGTTTGGAATTCAGAAGGAAAAATATTGGCTTTCATCAGAGATGTAGAAAAGTTAACATTCACAGTCTGTTATTTACAGATGACCTGCTTGTATTTTACAAAGCAAATCAGAAATTCATGGTAGGGGTTCTGGATTGTTTAACAAATTTTAAAGAAGTCAGTGGCTTACAGATTAACACAAACAAGTCTCGGGTTTTTTTTAGCAAGATATCTTAATGTGAACAACTGTTATTGGTGGATCAACTCAATATCCCTTTGGGCACATTTCCAGTGAAATATCTGGGAATTCCTTTGAACACTACCAGAAGGAATGCTGAAATATGTCAGAGGTTGATTGAAAAAATTACAGGGAAAGTCAAGTTATGGGAGACAAAAAACATTTCTTGTGTTAGCAAAGTACATTTAATTAATTGAGTCTTTCTCAGTATTTCAAGCTACTGGTAATCTGCTTTTCAACTACCTGAGAGTATCCACTCAGATATAGTGAAGGTTTGTAGGAACTTTTTGTGGAATCAGATACCTGGGGCCAGGAAGTTTATTCCAGTAGCTTGGAGAGTTTGTGTAACTCAAAGAAATTTGGTGGAACTGGTATCAAGGATCCTCAGTTGAGGAATGTTGCTTGTTTATGCAAGAACTTATGGGATTTTAATTTGAAACAGGACTCCTCGTGGGTTCGTTGGGTGCACAACTACTACTTGAAGATGGATTCTCTTCTGAACCATGATGCTCCAATCGGATTAAGTTGGAATTGGAAAATTATAAACATGCTGAAACTTAGAATTCCTGAATTGGGGAATGCTCAGATTCTAGAGAATAGTTTAGCTGTATAAAAGCCTATGATGAATTGAAAGGGATAACTCGGAGATTCATGATAGGGAAATTGATATGGAATGGAATTATTCAGCCCAAGATTTCCTTTTTTTATGTGGTTGATAATTTGAAAGAAGCTTGATACAGCAGACAAGTTAACATCCTTAGGGATTCAAATCAGCTCTCAAACATATTGCTTATGTGGTAACTGGTCTGAATCCATTGATCACCTCTTCTTTCAATGTGAATACACAATTGAAGTTAGAGATGTTCTGAAAATGAAAAACTGTAGAATAGGAAGAGTATGAAGAAGTTTATGAGATTTTGTTGCAGAAGAAAAAAAAGATCAGAGATAAACTGAGCCTATACTTTAGTGCCTGATATAATGTTTGGATGGAAAGGAATCTTAGAATATTTCAAAACAAATGATGGCTTCTGGAAAGTTGATTAAACTGATTTAGAATGGGTGTATTTTGGATTTATAATGTTGAAAGATGGACTGGTTTTCTGGTGTTTTGCATGATGGTTGATGGTGTTTGCTGGTTTGGAATTTTGATTTTCATTAGGTTGTCTTGTATGGTAATTGGTTGATACTTTGCTGGTGTGGAATGTTGTTTTTATTCTGGAGTTGTTATTGGAGTTACTTAAACTAGAAGATGGAAAAATGAGGGAAGGATGGATTGTTAAAGTTATCCTGGTTTGTAAATGAAATAGATTAGCTAGATTTACTTTAGCTTTATTTTATACAGTGTGTGTAAATGCTAAAAACAATTTCGCAATACCATCTTTTGGTCCCCGAGGCTAATAGCGCGTACATTTAGCAATCAACAAATATAACATGATTTGTTTGGTCCCCAAATCGGATTCTGGGTTGTTATCAAGTAAACCAGCATTATTTTCATATATGACCAGGGGTATTTTTATAATTTCACTAATTGAAAACCTAAAAAATCAAAACCTCAAACAAGAATTATTTTCCTCCCCACTTGCATTTGCGCAGTTCTCCGTTGCAGGCTGTCCCCTTTACTTCACCGACGAGTTCAGGGCTCCTTCATTGGAAGATTTTCTTGAAATCGTCGACACCAATTAAGGTCGTGTGATGAACTCTTCATCCTCTTCATTGACGGGGTCGAGGACGTGTGACAATCCACCACCACTCCACCACCTCTGCACCAATTCCCTCCGCCCAGATCCATCATGCCACTGTTGTCGCCTCCACACCTCTCCCTCGCCACCGCTCAACCCTGGCTCTGCCCTTACCACTCATCCACTCGCCACCTCTCTCTCACCACCCTCATCCCTTGCCCCCGTGCTAACTCACCACCTCTCCCCTGCCACTCCCTCACCTACCCTAGCTCCACCTCTCCCCCGCCACTACCTCTCCCTTACTACCCCACCATCACTGCTCAACCCTACCCCCTCATCCCCATCACCATCGAGCAGTTCTTAAGATGATATGAAGAAAAACTCGAGGATTCCTGGTGGACGACGAGGGATAGACGACGGGGATTCTAGGTGGTCGATGGCTTCAACATGGTGGATTTGGTCAGAGCAATGGCGCGATTGGAAATTGACGGCGAGTAGAACGGTGACGATCGAAGCTGTGGCGGACGAACGACTTCTGGAGATCGCCAGGGATGAATTTTCCAGATTTAGAACAAGAGAAGCTCGTCGGGGATGATTCGAGCTGAAGCTGAGTAGCGATGGTGCGAGATTTCCGGCAACCGTTTGTAATTTCAATTGGGAATTTTTTTATTTTTGAGGTTTTTACTTAGTGAAATTACAAAAATACCCCTGGCCGTATTGGAAAATAATTTTGGTTTACCTGAAAACCATCCTGAATCTTGTTTGGGGACCAAATAAATCTTTTTTTGTTGCACGCGATATTGTTCTCAGGGACCCAAAGATTGTATTACGACATATGTTAGGTACCATTTTTTTTGTTTAACATATAACTTATAACCAGATTTTACAGAGTATATACAATACACACTTGACATCCAAGTCCAAAAGTCTTCTTTTTGCACATGTGGTCTTGGCATAGCTAAGATGAGATTAGCTTCCTCTTCACTGAATGTATTCTTAATCAGGCCTAAATTGCATAGCCTTCCATTACCCGTCATTAGTTGTCCAAAAGTAATATTCTCAGGATAATTATATGGCAGTTATATATCAGAGTTGCTAGCCCTAGTCTCGATAACCATTTGTCATGTTTCACTCCTGTGTGTGCACCATTCCCTATATTTTTCCTAATACCTTTAACCAACTAATTTATTCTTGCAATGATAGATCCCTTAGTATATGATGGGTCATAGTCCATATTAGCCTCTAAGATCGTTGATCCCTCATGATACTTTACCCTTTAAAATCTTTGCAATCGTTGATGTTAGATTTATCAGAAGATACCATTCTTTCTTTTGTAGCATTTCCAGATTAAAATGTTCAAATCTTTGAATCTCAAACCACCCATTCATTTCATATGAGGGGATGTATTTAACTATGAGTTGATTGAAATTAGGCATTGAATTATTGGATATGGTTGCAACTATATATGTGTGTGTGTGTGTGTGTGTGGTAATATAATGAATGTTTTTGTTGACATTAATATCAATATACATACATACATACATACATACATACATATATATATATATATATGTTTTCGATATGCATGGAAGTCATGGATTGAATAAATGTAAGTGGATGTATTTAATGCTAAGATAGGTCCCTAAAGAGTGTGTATTTGTTATTATATTGCTGGAATATCTATGGACAAAACTCATTGTTTTGATGAAGATCAAATAAGCGAGAGTTATCAAATCTTTTGTAACTAACTTCATTCAATATGAATTTGCAAATGCCAGGAAGGAGAATTTTTCGTATATATATATTGTCCTTGCAAGAAGTACGGGAACGCCTCTATTCATGAAGAAGTAACTTCTTTGAAGGAACACTTATTTATATTATGTTTTGATCCTACATACAAAATTTGGTTTTGGCATGGAGAGAATGTGGATGAGCATACTAAAAATGAAGTAGAGGACTAGAAAGTTCATAGGGTGGATGAGTTGGTTGAGGAGATTGTCAAAAACTATAGTGGAAATCCTAAAAGACTTTCAGACCTCCACAGACATAATAAAGACACTTCTATATGATGGATGACCTAAAGGTATGACGGTATTGAAGGCTACGCTATAGTTCATGAATGTAAAAGCTAAGTATTCCGATAGTGCTGTAGGTTTCTCTGGTTTGTTGAAAGTGTTGAAAGAAATGCTTTCGGTTGGCAATAGACTCCCCGAAATGGTATACGAGGGAAAGAGGGGTACTATGTCTGATGGGCATGGATTATAAAAAGACAAATGCTTGTTGGAATGATTGTATCTTGTATAGGGGATATCATTCAATGTGGAGGATTTCCCATAATGCAATGCTCCAAGGTTCAAATTACAGGAGGTGGATGCTGATAGAGAAATTGGAAATCAGTAAACAAAAAAAGTCAAGGTTGTTTCGTATCTACCTATTATTCCTCGATTGAGAAGATTGTTTAACAATCCTGAGGATGCAAATAATTTGAGTTGGCATACGAATCAGACAGTGGTTGATCCTGAAGTCATAAGTCATCCAGCCAATGACGATCTGTGGAAGAAGATAGATGCATCATTTCCAGTCTTTTGGAATGAGCCACGTAACTTGACTTGAGGCTTAGTTTGTGAACTGATGGAATAAACCCGTTTTGTAATATGAGCAGCAATTATAGTCCATAGCCGGTGATGGTAATGAAACAACTTCCCCCCAGGGTTGTGCATGAAAAGGAAGTACAAAATGTTATCTCTAATGATCTCTAGTCCGAAACAACCGGGCAACAATATCAATGTGTACATAGCCCCCTTGGTGGATGACCTGAAAAAGTCGTGAGATCCTAGAATGAGTATGTATGATGGGTTTTGGAAGGAGTTGTTTGATTTTAGAGTTATATTTTTTGTACCGTTAATTACTTTCCAGCATATGGAAACCTGTATGGCTATTCCGTGAAAGGTCACAAGGCTTGCTTCATTTGTTTAGATGGAATGGATAATTGTTAGTTGAGGCATGGAAGTAAGATAGTGTACTTTGAGCACCGGAGATGGCTTCCAAAACTCTTCAGTGGAAGAATATATGTGATGAATTCAATGGAAAGGTAGAGTTGTCACCTTTCCCCAATATTAACAGGTGCGTTAATCTTGAAAATTTTGCGAGATGTACATAACGACTTTAGCAAGAGGAAACCTAATGAGACGTCAAATGCATGTATTTTCTAAAACATTGAACATCTTTTTTGTTATCTTTTTGTTGGAAGATTGCTACATTTAGGTAGGTTTACATCATAAGACGTTTAGATAACCGTTTTTGGTTTTTGTATCTAAATAATTCATTTTGTAACCTATTTTGAGTCTAATGGATTTTTAGTCTTTACGAGCATCTAGATTCCTTTTTGTGAGCTTAATTTGTAGATTTCTCATAAGCACTTCAGGGTATTTTATTGAAGGCCATATGCAAGGATGAGAGAATATTGAAGGCCACGAGTCAAAACGTGGAAGAAGATAAAATGGTCGAAGAAGAAAGACAAAGAAGCGGATGAATTGTGATCCAAAAGTTTGAACCAATTTTTAGGAATGATCTGAGAAGAACCATAATTTGACAGTGGTACCAATGGATTCTTCTTCTCGAGAACTATAAAATCGATTATAAGAACTCCCAAAATGGATTAGCGGTTCACCTGTATCGATGGGAATAAGAAGAGGACAGAAGAGCCTCTGCGAGCCGCAACAATGTACCGCTCCCGCGAAGACAATAATGAGAAATGGGGTGTTTGGAAGATTGGGAGTTGCGGGCTGCAATACATTATTGCGGCCCGCAGCAGACAATATGACCTGCTATTATTTCCTCACTTTTTAGCCTCTAAACGCGCAACTCTTCTTCTTATCCAAATTTTCTTTCTTAAAATCCTACAACACATTTATTGCTTCATATTTTCTCTTATTTTTACCATGTATTCTTGCTATTATGTTATGATTTTAGCTAATCTAGCCTAAGTATACCATTGGGAGCAATTTAAAAGCATTTCTAGTTTGAATTTATGAGATTTGATTTATCCTATTTTGTGCTTTGATTATCAAGTATATTTTGTGCTTTCTTATGTAGTTAATGCATGATT
>JAULKM010000009.1:5035761-5050152 GCA_032355605.1 Rubia tinctorum
AGAGTGATCGTGCTGATAACGTGTTGTGTAAATCACTAACTTTGCACTAATTAAGAAAGTGGTAAAGAACTTGATATGGAAAATAAGATGAAGAGAGTGGGGAAGAAGATAAGGATAAGATGAAGTGAGAAAGTGAGAATGAGAGGTGTATTTTCTTCACCCTCTTCGGGGGTATTTATAGAAGAATTTAGAGGGTAATTACATAGTGTTCCCCTAGGATAAATGAATAGTGAAATAATTAATTATCAAAAATCCAGATTATTGCTAATGAGCATTTCATTATTCATAACAGGAATGAAGTATCTGATTGAGGATTTTGTGGATGAAATATATTTTGAATTAATTTGTAAGTTGAGTTAATGTTTAGTAAAGTTTGTAAAATTTAAATTTATTAAGTGTAGAAATGACAAGAAATGTTGAAAATGAGAGAGCTCTAAATCTAGAGGGAATGGAAAGAATGAAGAGGTTGGGGTTAACTCAGGTAGCAATGTTCTGAGGACTGGGGAGAAGTTAACTAATGAGTACAATGGGGCTAATAGGAAGAATGTATTTTGGAACAACACCTAAAGAAAACTGATCCTCTAGATGATATTCAACTGGCTTAGCTGGAATGTCAGGGCTTTAAATAAAGGTAGCAAGAACGGACTGATGAGGAAGTTCTATTTACATAATGGAATAATACTGTTGGAGCTACAGGAAAGAAAAATGAAAAACAAAAAGAAGTTTGGGGAAAATTTGGCTTGGACTGGGAACTAGTAACGAATGGAGAAATAGTAGAAGGTGGAAGAATTTGGGTGGCCTGGAACAAAGAAGCAGTTGATGTTAAAGTGCTGGAAAGAGGGGATCAATGGATTGACTTAGATTGTTTTATCAAAGCTACAAATAAAAAATGCTACTGTACAGTTATCTATGGATTCAATAATGCTAAAAAAGAGAGACAATGTGGAGTTACTTAAAGAAGAATGGAAAAAAAGAATGACCATGGTTGATGATGGGAGATTTTAACACTCCACTGGATTTGAATGATAAATTAGGGGGAGTACCAGTGGAGGGAAAAAATAGCTGAATTCCAGGAAATGATGGAAGAATTGGAGACAATGGAGATAAAACTACAATCGTACAGTAAGATTGACAGAAGGCAGGTGCTGCCAGAATTGAAAGCAAGATTGATAGAGGGATAGTAAACCAGGATTGGCTAAAGAAAATGAAAGGAGTGTACTGTAATCTGAAGGAGGATCCATTATCAGAACATATGCCCTTGATTATGAAGTTTGATGGAGATACAGTAAGGCTTAGAAAACTATTAAGATATTTTAACCTATATGCACTTTCACCTATCTTTGAAGGAACTATTTCCCAGATTTGGAAAAGCGGAAGGAATAACAATTTGAATGAGCTGGCAAAAACATTAAAAAGCCTGGAAAACCATTATCCAGGTTGAATTTCAGGGAGTTTGGAGAAAAAGTGGAGAGATGTAAAGGGTTATGGGTTGAAGTTCAAACAAAGATAAATGAAGATCCCCTAAATTTGGAACTCCGGGAGGTGGAAATAAAAATCAGAAAAAGAGATGGAGAGATTGCAAGAAACTAAGTACAATTTTCTTCAACAAAAAGCAAAAATTCAGTGGTTGAATGAAGGAGATAGACTGACAAAATTGTTCTATGAAACTCTGAAATCAAGGAAGTATAAAAATCAAATCATTTCCTTGAAGACTGGAGATAAGATGATTAATGCACAAGGGGAACTTGAAAAAGAACTGGTAGCTCACTTCACAAAACTGCTAGGGAATGCAGTGGAAACTGAAATGCTTGATGAAGAGACAGTGAAATATGGAAATACATTGACTGTGCAGCAGCAAGCCAATCTCAGAAAGCCAGTTGCAGACTCTGAAGTGTTAACTGCTCTTAGAGGTATTCACTCATATAAAATCCTTGATAAAGATGGTTTCTCTAGCCATTTTTTCAAGGAGACATGGAAGATTACTGGTGATAATCTGACAAGGGCTTTAAACGGCTTCTTCAATGGAGATTTCATTCCTAAAATCATGAGCAATACAGTGATCACATTATTGCCAAAGGCACCCCAGCCACATGTAGCCTCAGATTTCAAGCCTATTGCATGTTGCCATGTTATAAATAAAATTATTATAAAGATCATATGCTCTGGGATAAGTAAAATATTACCATCCATAATAAGTGTAAATCAAAGTACATTTATTAAAGGAAGACATATAGCACATAATTTACTTCTTGCACAAGAATTGCTGCACAGGTACAAAAATAATAGTATAAGACCTAGCTGTGTATTGCAATTAGACATCAGTAAAGCCTTTGATAACATAAGCTTGATTTTTCTATGGTGTTGGCTGAAAGCTTTGAAGTTTCCCAACCTAATGATAGAATGGATCAAGAAATGTATTACTGGTTCTTCAATCTGTCTGACTATAAATCGTAAAAAGTTGGTACCATTTAGAGCAAGAAAAGGAGTCAAACAAGGGACCCCATGTCACCCCTATTATTTGTGGTATGCATGGAGTATTTAACCAGGATGCTGAATAAATGTTTTGGTAAGAAAGAAGCAGATTATCACCAAAGAGGTGGCAAAGTTGGTGTGCGCGCTCTTTTTTTTTGCAGATGATCTCCTACTGTTCTATGCAACAAACAAGAAGACAATTGAATATGTGAAGAAATATTTGAAGGAGTTCCATAAAGTAGTTGGGTTGGGAATCAATGAGGTAAAATCAAAGATATACTTTTAAAAAATGGACAAGGTGGAGCAAGAAATGCTAGCTGATGTCTTACAAATGATCAGGGGTGATCTGGCTATAAAATATCTAGGTTTGCCACTGTCAACAGTGAGATAGGATAAGGGAGATTGTGAATGTATGATTGAAAAGGTGAGAAACAAAATCAAGACTTGAAATTCAAAGACATTATCACATGCTGGGAAGCTGTAACTCATAAACTATGTTTTATTGAGCATCACTGGTTACTGGAGCAATATTATGAAGATGCCCGAGGGAGTTCATAGAAGAATTGTTAGCATATGTACATGCTATTTATGGGTAAGGGAATAAGGATAAAGAGGCTTTAATGCTGCAGCGTGGAGTTCACTAAGTAGGGGGGAGGAGCCATGGGAATCAGAGATCTAGCTACAAGGAACATGGCTGCTTTGTGAAAACACATGTGAGATTTTAACAAGAAAAAAACATTATGTGGATTAGATAGGTACAGTCCTACCATCTAAAGGGGAAAGAATTTTCTAAGTTCAGGAATGGAGTAGCTGATAGCTGAAACTGGAAAGTTTTGATGAAACTGGGAGATGCAATATATCATGAACTGGATAGTTGTGTGAACATAAAAGGCAAGCTGGAAACAATGATGATTTATAACAAACTGAAAGGTGGGGAGGATGCAAGGATAAAAGAAAACCTGTTATGGCACAAGAAAATTCACCATAAGAACCATTTTTTCTCTGGGTGTTGATTAATGGGAAATTGGCTATGGTGGAAAGATTGCAGGAGTTTGGTATCTTAAACGATCAGCCCAATTACTGTCTATGTGGAATGGAGCAAGAAAATGCAACACACTTGTTTTTAATTTTCAATTACACAAGGGAGATGTTCAGGAGCTTGCAAATCAAAAGAAGCAGTAGCAATCTCAAACAGTTGAAGAGTATATTGATGCAGATGGCTAAAAGAAGGAAAACAAAAGGTTGGTGCAGGAATGTACAGGTTTATACAACATATGGATGGAACGTAATAGGAGGATCTTCAACAATCAACATCTGAAGGTGAAAACTTGCTTTTCAAACAAAAATTGAAGGAGAATTGTCTGATTAGAAGAGCTGGAAAAAAACTTGAAGAGAAACATGAATGGATTTATCATTAGAATAGCAGTAATATATTAGATATTGTATAGAAAAAATGGACTAAAATGGAAGTTTTATTGGGCTTGGAGAGACAGCCCAAAAGTGCTGGTTGGAGCTTTATTGATATGCAAAATCTTTCATAAAAAATCCTTAAATGGCTGATTTCTTTGAATGCAAATTTCTCGTAGAATGGATATAACATTAAGAGAATTATTGTTAAGTAGATTGTTTATGTTTATATTACTTGTATTCTTTAATTGATTGGTACTTGATTGATAAATGATAGGTTGAAGTTTTCAAGAAGATTCACCGACGAATGCGAAGCTTCTATCAACGAGCAGAACAAGTGAGTCATCAATTTCTTTTATATTTTTCATTTGTATTATATTTACGTATTTGAATTGATTTTGTTATAATTGTTTTGAATTTAAGAGATCCTCACATATCTGTGTATTGACAATTTGTGTTGATATTTTTTTAGTTGTAGTTAATATTTTATGATTTCAGTTGATACTTTTCTAGTTGTAGTTGATGTTTTATGATTTTTGACTATTATGTTAATTTTTTTTAGTTGTAGTTGGTGTTTTATGATTTTTCAGTTGATGTTTTGTTACTTGTAGTTGATGTTTTATGATTTTCAGTTGATGTTTTATTAGTTGTACTTGATGTTTTATGATTTTTAATTGAATTTTTTATATTAATTGTAGCTTGATGTTTATGATTTTCAATTGACAATTTGCTAGTTGTAGTTGTTTTATGATTTTCAGTTTGACAATCATGTTGTTGTTTTGCAATTTTTTCTACTTTGAAGTTTATAATTTATTTAACAGCTTTGATTATATTTTATGATTTTCAGTTGATGTTTTGTTAGTTGTAATTGATGTTTATGGTTTCAGTTTGACGATCATGTTGATGTTTTTCAATTTTTTGTTGATATTTTCTTTGACTTTTATTTTGCAAATTGCAACAGGAGAGAGAAGAATGTGAAAAAATTGGGGAAGGGTCCTTGAGCGAAAATTGAGGAAAGGTCCGTTGACAAAAATAAAGGAAATGTCCTTAAACCAATGAATGGGGAGAAATTGCACAAAGATCCCTGTCTGAAGTTTCACTGCCACACTGGATACCATCTCATAAATACCTTGCTGAAATTTCACATCACTTTCTTTTTTACTAAATGACTAACATATATAGTGTTGCATCGCTCTACTTAGTATTAATTGGTTTTTTAATATTTAAGTCAGTTATACCTTAAAATTTAACATAATATCAGAGGTCAAGTTGGTTTATTGAGCCGATGTTGGGATACCCTTTAATTGGGCCCAATATTGGGACTTGAAGTGTTCCACATTTTCACATGAGGGGGTGTATTGAAATATTCTCACATCATTTTCTTATATAGAAAATAACTAACATATAAATTTTTGAATTAATCAATTGAGTACCAATCGATTGTATGATAAAACCCCAAGATGGTTTGAAACTAAACATACATGTAATGAAAATTTTACTTTAAACTTATCTTAATTGTGCACTTGATTAAATTGTAATTGGGCACATAAGAGTAATTTCTTCCTAGGTTCCTTGAGAAGTATCATTTAATTGGGTAAAGTGCTAAAATGACCCCCAATTTAGGATGAAAGTGCCAATATAACCCTGCAAGATAATAAAGTGTCAAAATAACTCTAACTTTATGATAAAATGTGCTGTTATAACCTTTTGGCATTGACCAAAGGAATTGAGCATTGACTAAATTTGAAATGACAAAAATACCCTTTACCCTTAAAGCTAATTTTTTATTCCCCACTTTACCCCTTTTCTTCTTCTTCAAACCCTCACCTACACAATCCACCACCTAACCAACGTCATGCCACCACCGCCTCGAAGCCCACCGGAGCCTTCAAGTTCCAGTCACCCTCCTCCTCTACCTCCCTCCAGCCACCTCAAAACGCACCCGCCACTCAAAAATCCAGAAACACCCCCTCCCTTGAAAACTCAGAAACCCAGTTCTCCGTTCAGCACCCGTCTCTGTTCAGCTCTCCACCCAATTCTCAGTTCATCGAAGTGGAACCCAGTTCTCTGCTCAGTTCTTCGTTCAACACTCGAAAAACCAGACTTGCTCCACTCCAGTTAAGCTCTACTTCAGACTTGATTGCTTAACTTGAAATACATGATTAGACAAAATGGACATGATCATTGCCTGCAATTAAGATATAATCGAATGTGAACACATTCATTTCCCTTGTTCATCAGACTTGCCCCTTTGTGAGAATAATCTAGCGCCGCCGCTTCTTTCTTTTGTTTATGGTCATAATGTCTTTTCAATTCTTTTCATCTTTGTTTCTTGTTTTACTTAGGGACAAAATGGTCATTCTATTAAATTCGGACCAAACTTCCCTTGCCCAGGGTTAGATTGGCATATACATCATAAAGTTAGGGTTATTTTAGCACTTTCTCATTTTGCAGGGTTATATAGACACTTTTGGACTAAAGTCGGAGTCATTTTAGCACTTTACTCTATTGAATTTCTTATAGAAATATTCATCTTCTCAGTATATAATTTGTATTCTTTCATACTTTCATAAATACAACATTGCCTTTTGGAGTCTTTAGCCGATGTGTTTGGGTCCATTGTGATATCAAGATTTGAACCATAGACTTCGACCCATGGATCATCAACCACTAGTGCAGAAAAAGGGTTGTTAATGGCGGTTAAAATAGTTGTTGGAAGGCGTTTTTGAATAGTCATCCCTGGCCGCTTCGTACATCAATGGTGGCGATGCAATGCGCTTTTATATTCTGCTGTAAAGCACTTCCAAACTCATAATTGCATTTCAACATCGGTTTACTAAGTTCCGGGGCAAATTTCGACTAATAAAACAATTTGGGCTCTCTGGTTCTGCCAAAATCAGAAAACCCGGGTTGAACATATTGTCCCCACCTTCATATCACCACAAATCAACATTCATCTTCAACACAACACAACCATCGTCATCCTTATATTGACACTCATATCAAACCCATCTACAAGCAAACCCGTAATAATGAACATTCAAACATCAATTATCAATCCAACTTGAATAATACCATAAATAAAAATTTGAAGGTGGATTTACTAATAATATATTCAAAATGGAGAAGAAATTATACCATTGATAATATGAATTTTACCATGCCACACATTCTTCAAATATGAAGTCGCCGTCGTGGAGTTGAATTTAAAAGGGAAAGAAGGAAGTGTTAGACATGGGGAAGTATAGAAAGGGGAAGATGGAAGAATTAAAGAAAGGGAAGATGGAAGAAAAAAACAAAAGGAAAAAATGGATGTTGCTACGAAAGAAGCAAATAAAAAATGAATATATTTTTAGGATTTCTTTAGACGGCATTTCAGCCACCATTGTTTACTTTAATGAACTTCCGACATATGTTCTTACATTGAAAGTGCACTTCAGACACCTATTTCGAGGTCATAACTACCCTCAGAACTCTCTTGAAATAGTAGCTTTTAGTACGTTATTTTGTAGAGTTTCTTTAGACGATTGTTCAATCATTGTTGTTTACTTTAGCGCACTCCAGATGCCTGTTCCAACGTCGGAACTACCTTCAGAAGTGCCTTCAGACACTTGTTCCAACGTAGGAACCACCCTCGAAAGTGCACCAAAATAAACAACCACCCCATGGAACGACACTTTCAACGGTGGTTTAAACCAGCCGTCATTGACAATAATACATTAGATGAAAGTTGGCTAACCGTCGTCTATCGTCAATTAGACTATCGGGACACGTGTTCCGAATTTGGAACTTTAGATGGACAGCAGTTCCGAAGAAATAATCCATAAGTGCCTTGTAACGAAACCGTTAATGGCGATTCTTGCAAGTGAACAAGTTTAATTTTATAATTTCTTTTTGAAAATGATTTTGAGATTTCATGTACCCCATAAATTGTCGTTGAATCTAATTAGTCAATTATATGTTGTCCTGATCAATTTCAAAGGTTGCCTAGATTAAGGAAACAAAAACATAAATTGACAATCCTAAGTAGACATGGCACCTAACAGGCCTGTGGAAGAAAATATTGCAATATTGATTGTGAAAAATCGCACTTTGCTTAATTCGAACATTGAATTGTGTGTCAAATTGAAGTTTAATACGATCATATCATCTCATCACTTTGTCGTTAGGAGAATTGTCATCAACCGATCATTAACCATTAAAATAATTATAAGATTGGGAGCTTAAAGTCCACTAATCATACTTTAGGACCAGATTAATGTAAATTATCCGGGGCATCAATGATGTGTAAGCCAATAATTAGTGACATGAAGATTCGATCTGGCTGCATCTTCAGTTAAAGGATAATTTAGCTTAGCAAATTTAATTAATATTGATAATTAACTGATAAGATCATGTTTTGATCGTCGTTGTGGACTGTTTCGTCATTTAGTGATTTAAAAGTTATTAAATTTTGAGGATGATTAATTACCCATTTTCTTGATTATTAAACTGCGTTTTTGTCCTTCACCGTTAGCTTTTTCTAAACCCAAAAAGATATTAATCATTCATTTCATCTGGCTTGGCACTCTTCTTTGTGCTGAAAATCAAGATTATATTCTTATCAACTTTACTAGTACTTTATATCAGTTTAATTGATTTTATTTCGATGAAATATAATTTCATTTAAATTTAAATTTACTTTTAGTACATTTACTACATTTCACTTCATTTCAGTTAGGGCGAAAAGAACTGGCACTACAAGAAAAATGACCTATTATTTCACCATTTTTACCTCGGTTTTTTGGTTTAGTGCAAATAATCGAGGTAATTTACCAAGTTTTTTTCCGAAGTAAATAATATATTTTACCTACGTTAAAAAACGAGGTTAGAAGTACACTTTTTACCTTGATTTTTTTAAAATCATGGTAAAAAAGTCTGAAACGACCGACGTTGCATGCATTTCTCACTTACCCACGTCGGCTGTTTTTGTGACTGACATCGCACGTCACTCTCGCAGACATGAATGACCGATGTCACATGCATTTTTCGCTTACCGACATCGCTTATAATTATGACCGACGTCGCACCTCCCTCTCGCATACATGAAATGACGTCACACGTCTTTTTCGCTTACCAACGTCATTTTTTTTACCGACGTCGCACGTCGCTTTTGCATACACGAATGACCGACATCACACACATTTCTATCTTACTAACATCTCGCTTATTACTGTGACCGACGTCGCGCGTCCCTCTCGCAAACATTTCATTTCTCGATTATCGACGTTGGCTGTTTTTGTGACCAACGTCGCACGTCACTCTCGCATACATGTTACTTATAAGTATATGATAACTAGATAGGAGCACGATTTAAAATAATTGAATATATATATGTATATATTAATAATGTGATTTATTTTTTAACAAAACTGAAATATAATTTTTTGATTTTTTATGCAACTCCATTTATTTTGAATTTTAAAATATTATATAATTATACTTTTAACAATAACATTTTGTTTATATTTTTAAATGGAATAAATTAAACGTATAGTTCGAGTAATACATGATCGAAGTCGAATATCAATAAATAAACTTTATTTTTTCACCAAATAAAATTTTATATATTACTTATTCATAATTATATAAAATACGTAATATACAAATAAGTAGTATATAAAATAAGTAGCATATACAATTTTATTCGGTGAAAAATAGAGTTTATTTATTAGAGTCCGTTTCTTGAAAGACGATTTTTCCATAAGTTAGGGAAAAACCAAGGTTTAAAGTGCAAATTAGAAGAAATTAAGATAAAATTTTTGGATTGTATGAATCAGATTATAAACTTTATAACTACCACACGTTGCATAATAAATTTTTAATATTGCAACTAAGACATTTTACCTTTTATTATTCTAATTAAACATAGTCTTTCCATAAGCATATGGAAAGACGGTTTTATCCAAGATTTTGCCAATTTATTAATATTCGATTTCTATCACATATGACTCAAACACTAAATTTAATTTATTTCATTTGACACATGACTAATTCCAAGGGTGACACACGGCTAAAAGTTACTCTTTTAGTAAAATGTAAACATGTATAGATTATGATTTGACTTTCTACATATAAAAACAAATAATTAAAATTTGACCATAATCAATCATCGGTAAACTTTTAATTGACGTTAAATACATAAATACTAATGAAAGGGTTGTGGGAACGACTACTAAACAGTTAATCCTTGACTTTTCATATATAAGCACTAATAAAATTGTTTGACTTTAACTAATCAATAATTAATTCTTAATTGACTTTCCATATATAAAAATTAATTAAATGGTTTGACTTTAGTTGGTAAACGGTCAACCTTATTTGACTTTCCATATATAATCACAAATAAAATGGCTTGACTTTAACTAATCAACGACCAACTCTTATTTGACATTTCATACATAAACACTAATAATTAAGGTTTGACCGTAACTAATTAGTGGTCAAGTCTTATTTGACTTTCCATACACAAACACTAATGAAAATGTTTGATCTTGACTAATTAACAATTGACCCTTATTTGATTTTACATAAATAAACACTAGTAACTAAAATTTGACCTTATTAATCAACGGTCAACCCTTAATTGAATTTTTATACATAAACACTAATAAAGTGTTTAACCTTAAGTAATCAACGATAAACTCTTATTTGACATTACATACATAAACATCAATGAAATGGTTAGAACTTAACTAATCAACTGTCAACTCGTACTTGACTTTCCATATATAAACACAAATAAAATGGTTTGACTTTAACTAATAAACTGTCTACCCTTATAACTTGACCCTTTATACGTAAACACTAATGAAAATATTTGACTTTAACTAATCCACGATCAATCCTTACTAGATTTGTAAATATAAACACTAATGAAATAAATTGACTTTAACTAATCAACAATGAAACCTTACTCGACTTTCTATACATAAACACAAATGAAAAGGTTTGACTTTAACTTGAACGGCCAACCCTTACTTGACTTTCCATATATGAACGCTAATGAAAAGGTTTGACCTTAACTAATGACCAGTCAATCCTCATTTGACTTTCCATATATAAATGCTAATGGAAATGTTTGACCTTAACTAATGATCACTTCACCCTAACTTGACTTCCGTATATGAACAATAATTAAAATGTTTGATTTGAACTAATTAACGGTAAACTCCTACTTCACTCTCTATACATAAATTCGAATAGTTGTGATTTGAACTTAACTAATATAGGTTCAATTCTTACTTGACTTTCTGCATATTATCACTAAAAAGAGGTTTAATTAATAAATGGTCAACTATTACTTAACTTAATATTATAAATACTAATGAACACTCGTAACTTTAACTAATAAAAATTCAATCCTAAATTGATTAATCAAATTTGAATACAATTTTTTTATCTCCATACATTTATGAAAGTCTATGCAACAACATAAAATTTGTTTTAATTTTAAATACAAATATAATAATTGTAAATTTTTATTGTTGACATGTTTTTTTATAATTGAATTTATAAAACAAAAATTTTAAATAGAATTTGAATTTTACAAAATTTTAAATATAAATTCAAGGTTTGGTATTTCAGCCCTCAACTATAAGTTTAAAGACTTAGTTTTTAAGCCCAATCCAGCCCAAAAACTTGTGCCAAACCCTTGCCCTATAAATAAAACAAAATCCTAATTCCACCTCCCTTAGAGCATCTACAATGGGGATGAAATTAGTGGGATGAATTTGGGAAGTGTGGGATGAAACTCTATAATGGGGATGCATTTTGGGGGATGGGAAGAGAGAAGAAAACATATTTGGCCAGGGGGGGGGGTGAAATTATTCATCTGATTCTCATTCAACAATTGTGGGTCAAATGGGTTTTCATTTTCATTTATTTGAACGACCCATTATATAGTGACATTTGTCATGTGCCAAAAAAAATTCAGCTCACAAGTTTGGACCGGACAGATTTCAAACGGTAATAAACAGGCAGATTTCAAACGGGCAAAACTTTACGTACCATTTATTTTTTAAAAAAGCATTCACCAAGATTTTTAAAATAAAATTTTCTATAAATAACATTGAATAAGTTCCTACACCTCTTCGATACTTCATTTTTTCCCTTTCTTCACCCCGACCAGAATTTGCAGTCCATGTTTTCGAAAGATTGAAAATGGATTCAAACAATTCTAATTTCCGCTTCCCATCGACAAACCAAAATTCATCTACTCCAGGACATCTTTCGCAACAAAATCTAAATTTTAGTGCACCACCCATGCCTTTTCCATATCCGCTATACCCATGCCACAACTATGATTCATTTCCAAACTATTCTATCAAAATCCATCAGAAACACATGTGCACTACAATCAAAACATGATTCCATCATCATTCCCTACTCATGGATCGCAAGGTACCGGCGGCCAGTTTGATTGGCAAGGAAGCGGTCAATATGGCGGACATGGAGGTGGAGGGCGCAATTGTAACCCTAACATTGTTGGGTTACGGATGAAGATGGGGAAGTCGAGCAGGAGGAGGGTTCGGCAAGCGGCTCTCAAATACCGAAGAAAACTCTGTTAACTTGGAATGAAGAAGATGACAAAGTGCTAGCAAAAGCATGGCAATAATTTTCCACCGATCCGAAGATAAGTACGAATCAAAACAATGCGATGTTCTGGGGAAAATTGTGGAATGTGTGAAAAACTACTTAGGAAAAGCCAGAACAATACCCTCTTGCAAGGGTCGCTGGAAAAAGATTTCAAAAGAAGTAGGCCAGTACATTGTTGCGGTGAGCACTGCCACAAGAAGGTGTGGTAGTGGCAAGGGAAATGAAGATATCCGAAATGATGCCATGGAAATTTCCAACAAGATCGGAATCATGCTTTTAGTATGCCACATTTATACTACATTCTATGTGAGGTTCCAATGTTTCGATATCAACACATCCCAGGATAATCACAAGTGTGGAGCACATACAGGAAAACTCCAAACGACCAAAGTAGTGAGGGAAGTGGAAAAAGGTCGAGGTTGAATGAGGGAGGCGCTTATACAGAATCAACTCATAAAAGCACACCTAGTAGTAGAGACCCCCCCACACCTATGTCGCGACCGATGAGAGTGAAAGCTGCAAAAGCTCAAAGTAAGCGGAAGGTAAAAAAGAGTCTCCCAGCTTCCGAATCTTCATTTGATGATTATGTGGTGGTTGAACATGAAAGGGTTGTTGTTGAGCATGAAAAGGTTGCACTCAGGAATCTGGAGTTAGAGGAGAAGACACTTGAAAGAAAGAGTATGACTCTGAACCTTCTTCTGAGTCTTGGTACGAATGCTACTCAAGAGCAAGCTGACACCCGAGATAGGTTGATGGCTGAATTGTATTGCGGATAAAACACATTGATTTTCTTGTATTTCATTGGTATTATAATTATGTAATGCAGCTTTAGTTTTTACTATGTTTATGGTTCGAACTTTCTTATATTAGTTACTTTCAATGTATTTATTTATCAACATTAATGGAAATTATAGTTTATCTAAACATATCAGAATTAAAGTATCTAGTATTAGGTACTCAGAAGTTTAAAATTCAAAATTATTCGGCTGACAATAAGGAGTGGATTCGCCATAGTCAAGTCCCATCACTTGACGTGGGTCAAAATTTCAAATTCAAATTATTCGGCCGACAAAATTGAGTAGATTGGCCATAGTCAAGTCCCATCACTTCACGTGGGTCGAAATTTCAAATTCAAATTATTCAGCCAACAATAATGAGTGGGTTCGCCATAGTCCAGTGCCATCACTTCACGTGTGTCAAATATTTCAACTTCAAATATTCGGCTGACAATAATGAGTGGGTTCGCCGTAGTCAAGTCACATCACTTCACGTGGGTCGAAATTTGAAATTCAAATTATTCGGCTGACAAAAATGAATGGGTTTGCCACAGTCAAGTCCATCACTTCACGGGGTTATTCAAATTATTTGGCCGACAATAATGAGTGGGTTCGCCATAGTCACGTCCCATCACTTCATGGAAATTATAGTTTATCTAAACACATCAGAATTAAATTATCAAGTATTAGGTACTCAGAAGTTTAAAATTCAAAATGATTCGGCCGACAATGAGGAGTGGATTCGCCATAGTCAAGTCCTATCACTTGACGTCGGTCGAAATTTCAAATTCAAATTATTCGACCGACAAAAATGAGTAGATTCGCTATAGTCAAGTCCCATCACTTCATGTGGGTCGAAATTTCAAATTCAAATTATTAGGCCAACAATAATGAGTGGGTTCGCCATAGTCCAGTTCCATCACTTCACGTGTGTCGAAATTTCAAATTCAAATTATTCGGCTGACAATAATGAGTGGGTTCGCCATAGTCAAGTCTCATCACTTCACGTGGGTCGAAATTTGAAATTCAAATTATTCGGCTGACAATAATGAGTGGGTTCGCCATAGTCAAGTCTCATCACTTCACGTGGGTCGAAATT
>JAULKM010000009.1:5050252-5063197 GCA_032355605.1 Rubia tinctorum
AAAGTTGCAGATAGGTTGAATCTGAACTCATTTATACTGGAATCTGATTGTCTACAAGCTTTAGAATCTATAAAAAAAATCCAAAGAAAGCCCCGTGGAACCTTTACAATCTTACAGCTCAGATTAGAGATAACAGCTCTCAGATATCCCTTTCTCATACTCTGAGACAAGGAAATCTAATGGCTGATTATCTCTCAAAACTTGCCCTTCAATTAAATACCCACGGACTGTTTTTATCTTATTTGGATCTTGATCCACGGGCTAAAGGCATACTGTTAATGGACAAAAAAAACATCCCTGTTATCAGATTGGATGCTGCTGATGGGTTTTGGTTTATGCATGTTTTTTACAAGTGGAAAATATATACACTAGCAGCTAGTAACTCTGGTCAAGGGAGCCAACTGCAACAGACCAATGTCTGCCATATTCAATTTGATGAGCTCCTCCATTTTATACTGTATCAAGGAACTGAGCTGAAAAAATAGAATGGTTATGAAACCTTTCTTTTGTAACAGAATTATATGTTCTCTATTAGTTTCTAATAGGATCATGTCAATTGTAAAAGGTTTCGGCCTTACCGATCATGATATGAAGGGATGGGTACCCATATATATACCCTGTCTTTTAGACGGTTTTAAATTTTTTTTAAAAAAAGAGTGATTAGAATCCAATAAGTATGATAGATTTTGTTTTTTCAATAGAGGAATAGTGCTAGAATCCATTTTATTTTAAAATTTAACAATTGAGAAAGGAAAAAAAAGTAATAAATAAAAAACCTAATAGTAAACCCACTTCCTGCTGTTTTGCACGTTTCAAATCCCTCCAAAAGTCAAACGCAACGAACCACAAAGAAAAATTTACCAACTTGCATCGCAAAAGTATTTCCTTTTAGAAGTTTATCTAAAACAAGTACTCCGTACACCTTCTA
The DNA here is from genome assembly GCA_032355605.1 of Rubia tinctorum. Lineage (NCBI taxonomy): Eukaryota > Viridiplantae > Streptophyta > Magnoliopsida > Gentianales > Rubiaceae > Rubia > Rubia tinctorum. The sequence goes on from JAULKM010000009.1 coordinate 5,051,181, forward strand.
TCCATTCAAAATGGCATAATTTAACTTTTCAAAGTTAATTGTATCAATATTTAACTATTCCTTTATTTATTTATATGTGTAAAAAATTTAAAATAATAATAATATAAAAATATATATTATAACGAATTTAACAATACATTCCATGTTAATAGTCTTACATATATATATTAATTGAATAAAATGGTTGAAGTTGGATGAATTTAAATTCAAATGAAATTATGTTATTTTTGTTGAAACCGAGCTAGTATGCTATTATTCCGATCATTTTTAAAGGCATTGATAATTGAAATGTCTACACATCCACTTCTTAAAGGCATTATTTTACTCCAAAGTTATTAAGCTTTAGTTTTCTTTACTGTTATCTGCTTTGTCAAAGTCGAAACTTGACAACTTTTGGGACAAACACAAACTAAAGCAAGTCAGCCACACTATATAAAATACTCCCTCTCGTTGCCTAATATTGTCACCAAAGAAATGTCACACTTTTTAAAAAAAAGTAAAATGAGTAGAGGAGATTGTATAAGGAGAATAAAAAGTAAATTGTGTGAATGAAAACAATCTAGTATTTAACAAAAAAGATAAGTGCCAATATAAAAAATCATCTAAAAAAGAAAGAGTGCCAATATAAAAAAAACTCGAGGGAGCTGGATGATTTTGCATGTTCAAGGTGGAAAAGTAGTGCCTTTTTTTTGTTTACTAATTTGATTAGTTGTATGGGAGGGCACGAAGTGCCATGTGAGCTTCAGATTTGAGGACTGTGGAATTGGAGCATTGTGGCGATGGTGGTCCTATCACAACTTCAAGGCCATGTTAATTTAATATGTGTGTGATCCTTATCCTTTTGCCATTTATTGTTTATAGGTTTTTTTTTAATGAACTAAAATTGAACTTAACTTATCAAAATAAAGCAGGTGAAAGATAGTAATAGTAAATATTAAGCTAAAGTTATTAATATTAAAATTAAAATTAATTCAACCAAACTGAAATGGAATGCAACAGAAATACAGTTAAGTTTAACATGAACTAAGTTTAATTTAATATTAACCAAAATTACAATAAGTGTTATATTATTAGGTATATTATCCATTGAACATATTTCTTGCGAGATCGTCTTATGACCAATGACTAATTAACTATAAATAATAGAGATATAAATTATAAGTTTTTAAATTTAGGGTTTGACGAGGGTTGACTCGAAAGTCATCAATTAGGCGGAAACCCATGCAGTCAAAACTTTATATTGCTATTGAGTCAGAGCTAAATATGGTAAGAAGATCTCCTATTCTGAATACATCTTTGGCATCATACTCTTTCTCCAAATATACTTATGGAATATTAAATATTTGGTAAATCCATTATGGTAAGACACTCAATCCTACATGAAATGTGCATATTTATCCCAACACGATTGGGAGAACTTGTAGGGATCAACACATATAAATACAACGACATGTCTCTAGTTTATTCATTATACTCACAATACTTGGAACAAACACTTTTGGTATGTCTTGCGAATTCAATGCTCGGGAGCAAGGTTCGACCATTGAGTCACCCTATCAAGACAGGATACCCTATCATTTTCCATAACCCATCATCATGGGCCATCTCCATGTCCCTCTCAGCACTCCCTTCAGCTTTGTTCATGAGTTGCTCCACCCACCTTCTCCAACATCGATAGAAAGATCCTGACTAGACCTCCTCCTCGGAGTTGATAACCCTTTCATGGGTTTCAGTAATGTTCATCTCTTGATCATCCAAACTAAGATCACCCACAACTTTCCGTCAGTTGTGATGCTTATCGGTGGTGATGACCCTTAACCCAGCATCAGTGAGAGGATTAGAGAACGTCCTTATGTGATTTAGTAGGGAGGCGAAAGCCTTCATCTTGAATAAACCTGTTCCATTTGAAATTGACAAAAGCCTCTGCCTTGGGATGTTGGAACTTCTCCAGAACCTCATGTTGGTCAAGCAAAATCTTGTGAGCCATAGTATTAGCCATATCATGCACTCTAACATTAGTACGTGCGCATAAATGTCAATGAAAAAGTTCTGAAAGGTAGCAGTCTTCACCGTCCGATCCTAGAGAGCTTGGAGAAGTGATCTTTCAACCTAAGAACCTCCGCCTTACAGAGCTTAACAACTTCGTCCTTCTCAACAAGTTTTTGCTTAAGGATCGCGACTTCAATAGTAGTGGTGGCAAATATAGTCTTAAAGACCTTGGCTCTCTTGTTTACCTCTAGCATAATATTTTGAATAAGATGTTCAACATCTGATTTCAAATCCAAAGAAAGTTTCAAAATAAAATCCACGACAACACTTGAAACTTGGTAAAAGGAAAAAATGTAAGAAAATAAGCCTGCAGCTGTCGGATTATGGGGTAAAACAAAAGAAATTGCATTTTATCTTCGACTGGTAGAAGTTGGAGAATAAGTATTTGGCCTCGGAGAAAAACCATAGAGGGTACTGAAGAGGCAATAGCAGTAAGATTATCTTCATCTCTCATACTTTTCCGTCGATAGAGATCGGTGAAAGAACCTCCAGGCATGACAACATGTTCCTCCTCTGGAAATTCTATTGATACCCCCTATGTAGAAGTCGGAGGAAGGATTGGCGTGGGGATTGGAGAGACAGTAGGCTCAGAAACACCCTTTGACCTTGATGGAGTAGGTCGGGCACCCTTACCCTGATCGATATTCCCTTCAATCTTCCTACCTTTCTGACTGGCGACGCCCACTGAAAAGAACATTAAAAGCAAAATTTTGTCAAAACATGGGATATCATTAGAAAAGAAACATAAAAAGACAATTATAAACCTTGGGCTGCCAAGGCAGAAGAGGGATCAACTGCATCTAGGGCTGAGAAAAAAAGGAGTAGAGATATGGGTGCTAGGTATACTTGTTCCCACCTCATTTAAACACATTTACATTTAAGAGATTAAAAAGAAAGCCTATCTACGATACTGGTCAAAGTGCCAAAAGGGTTAAGAGGTGAAAATTGATTATCCCATTGGCCTGGTTGTTCCAGACTGGGAATGGGTAAGAATTGGAGTTGAAAATGAGATAATTATCTTTCCAGTTTTTAGTTGAATGGGAAATGTTATCTATGAGTGACCCATTTAACTTCGAGAATATAAAAGTCAAGATGGATCCCTTACCACATTTGTGGCAAAGGCTGAACATAGATTGGAAAGGAGCTAAAGTGGCCTTAGCAGATGCCCTTTGGTAAAGTTATAAAATCCAAAGACAACTAGAATCACTTGAGGTGAAGTTGACAGATATTGATATTATAAGAGTCTGAGAGGTTAAGGAGAACTGTCTGAAAATGAAAACACACCCCATAGTCCAATTGACAGTGATAAATATATGATTTACCCTCAGGGAGTTTCTGGAGGGTATCACCCATCCTAGGAACAGTGAGTTGGACAACCTCCAACAATAAGTATGTGAAGTTATCAAAGCCTTTGACGAAGAAGCTACCTTTGTCTCAAATTTTAGCACCTTATTCCTACTTGAGAAGAACAAGGTGCTCTCTCGGCCAATAACTTTTTTGACCTTATTTCGTCGAATTTACATTTATTTTTTTTATCGAAAACTTCAAGGGTACGGCCCACTAGAGGAGTGTTGGAGTCGCTACCACGCCTCTCCCTCTCCTGGGAAGAAAAATATGGTGCTAAAGAAACATAATAAAATGGTAGAATCGAACATTACCGACGGAGAAGAAGAAACTTATTCATTTTGAAGTTTTAAGGAAGGTAAAGAAGGCAAGAAAATCTTGGGGTTTGATGGAGTGAAATATTTAGCAAAGTATGGGATAAAAAGAAGAATTTACAGCTTTATAACGTAAAGAAAGTTAGGCTGTTTTTTGAAATTGAAAGTAATAATGTATGCTATGAAAGTATGAGGGAACATTCACCTTTAGTAAATAGTGTCTTTTTGACTGCTCAACGTGGTGACATGTGGCACCTTGATTAGGATGAAAGTATATGGACGGTTTAGATGTTTATCAGTTATTTGTGTGTGTGTGTGTGAGAGAGAGAGAGGGGGGGAGGGAGGGAAAGAGAGAGAGAGAGAGAGAGAGAGAGAGAGATAACTTCAAGGGTCGTTGATGAAATCAGGTATTTGAATGCAAATGTTTACCCAAGGTCTCCGCTGAAGCACAAACTTCGGCTCTCTTAGGGGCTAGTGATGATGTTTGGCTCGAAGGCCATCATCTGGGCTGAAGCCCATGCTGTCAAAATCGGATATCGCTATTGGGTTGGAGCCCAATATGGTAAGAAGATCTCCTATTCTAAATATATCTCTATCATCATATTCCTTCTCCGAATATATATTTGGAATACTAAATATATGGTAACTTCATTATGGTAAGACATATATTCCTATATGGAATTTGCATATTTATTCTAATGTGATTGGAGAATTCGTAGGGATCACCCTTATAAATACTCTGATGTGTCTCTATTTTATTCATTCTATTATCATTACTCATAGCAAACACTTTTGATCTGACTTTAGTACCAGAGAGTCCCACCTCCCTCCGGTCACTCCGAATGCTTTGTCTTGCAGGTTCGGTGCTCAAGAGTAAGGTTCAGTCATCGAGTCAAAATCACCTGCATCATTGGATAATTAATTAAAAGTACGCTAAATTACAGGAACTTCATTGTAAATGTATTACACTTCCTACCCAAAACCAGTTTCTCTTTCTATCTCTCTCTTTCTCTATCGCGGCTCTGTTATTCATCCTCCTCCTCATCCTCCTCCAACCATCTCTCCTCTCTCCTCCTCATCCTATCAATGCCACCTTCTCCTCTTCTTTCTCCTCCAATCATCTTTCTTTTATTCTCCTCATTATCTTCACCGGTCACTACCTTCTCCTACCCCTCTACGTGTTATATCAAGATCGCCTTCTCATCTTTCTCCTATGGTCGCCACCTCCTTATCCTTCTCCTCAGGTGGCCTCCTTCTTCTCCTCTTCCTTGTGCTAATTCAACATCGATACAAGAGAATCAGATATTAATTTGTGCCCAGTATGAAACAATGACTAGATAATAATTCATGCTCAATATCAATATAGCCAGATATAAATTACGAACAAGTAATGTTTCTCATACGGTATACAGTGTTTCAAATATATTATTTTATAATTCAAAAGAAACAGATGATGTTCTCATGCAATATGCAATGTTACAATTATTATTGATCAAAATTTTAAATATGAAAATTTCAATAAATAGTAATATGAAATATGCAAACCCAGAACATCAGCTCATACCATTAAGACAACTAATAAAAAATCCAAAACATCATGACATTACATTTATACAAGTTCAACTAAAATATATAAATAATACAACATAATAAATTTGATACACAAATCGATTCTCATATGCAAAACATCATTAACCAAAAATGTGTGCAAAACTTTAGTACGCATGTCCATTGAAACATCAACACAAGTAGGAAACAATAATGTCAAAATTTAATAACAAAGATATCAACACGGAAAACAAAAGGATCAACAAACTCCAATGAATAGCCTTCTGGAATTTGTAAATCGGAACATCAACTCATATTATTAAAACGTGAAAGGTAAAACCTAAAACATCATGACATTACATTGATACAAATTTGAACTGAAATATAAAAAAATTTATCATCAATAAATTCGATAAAAACATCTATTCTAATAGACAATACATCAATATGAAACTAGTAACAATGATATCATATTGTAAATAAAATAATAACAACAGAATATACAAAGAGATTTTTTTTAAAAAGAGCAAAAAGATCAACAGACTCCGGTAAATTTAAACCCAAAACTCCAAATCCATCAAAATCATCACCAAAAATCGAATTGAAAAAAGACAACAATACGGCCGTACATGCACGAAACCTTCTTCTATAATGCTTAAAGTCCAGGTTGATTGCCTGAATTCGTCGTTCATAGTCGCCTACATTTCCCGTCGGAGTTTCCTAGATTCATCGCTGAAATATTCTTCATTGTTGGAGTCGGTTAGCATCGCCATCAGAGTCTCCTTTCCTAGTGGATTTTCCTTCGCAATCAGAATTGTGTGGATTCATCTAAATTTGTGTCGGAGCCGTGCATATTACCTATAGTCGCGAAGATTAGTTAGAATTGTGCTTATTGGCTGGAGTTGTGCCGGAGGCGTGCGATTATTGATGGAGAGGAAGATGAGAAGAATGATAAATAAAATAAATGAGAATGAAACAAGAAGAAAAATATATATATTAGCATTTTATTAATGGATAATTGCATAAGCAACTCCTTAAAAACTTTAAACTTTCCTAAATTACAAAGTAATTTTTTATCTTACTGTGGGCGTGTTGGGTGGAACTTATAAATTTCTTTACTCATAAATTAAGTAGATTTTGTTGTTCAATAAATTATTTAAAAAGTTACTTATTTTAAAAGTAACATAGTAGAAATTGAATATCTTCTACAAAATCAGAATTATTTATAAACACGGATTCACTAAACACATTGTCACACTCTAAGATCTTATAAAATACTCTGTTTTATCTATGAATATCTCTTCCAACTGGATCATATAGAACACTAATCTTGGAGCCAAGTGATGCATGCAATTGGGCTACCACATACCCCATTATATTTCACAAATAAATAATGGGGCACTTCCTTGATCTTTTCTTCACTGTTCACACAGAATCCTACCAATGCTTTTGAGAGTGTAGTATTATTGTATTTCTAGAATCTTGATTATGGAAATGGCTATAATTTTGAGTTGGGTGGGTGAAAGAGATAATGTTTGCTTTGATAAGTGGATTCGAAGGATGAAATGTGGGTGAATCACATAATTTATTAAACTATATACTATGAGGCAGTTCAAGGGCCAGTTTTCATCAATCATTAAAAAAGGCTCATAAAGGGATTCTATCTTTTCCTTGTACTTTATTTTGGATTATTTGTTAATGAAATGGTATGATTAGGAAATTTATATTATAAATTGATTGGGTGGAGGTGTGGGAAACAGAAAATTATGATTTTGATTTTGTTGAGGTGTCCCAGTGGGTTCCATAAAGAAGGGTAGATCATTATCTACATTAGGTGTGCTTTTATTTTTCAAGCTTCAATTTGTCGATTTATTATCTGAGTGTGTACGAGTAATATCATATTTTGTTTACTTTGTTTTTTTAAAAAAAGATAAAAGCTTTTACTGTGAGAATCTGTCAGTCTGTACTCATATAAAATTGAACTACTCCATCCTCAGTCTCATCCGAATTTACACACTTTTTTTTCAATTTTTTCAATGCACGTTTGACCATAAACTTCAATTAGTATATAAACAACAATATCATTATGTGAGATATTGTTGGATTTCCTGCATGATGTATTTTCAAAATATCAAATTTTAATACACCGTTTAATATACGTAACTAAAGTTATGGTTGATCAAATATGATCTTAGAAAGCTGATCAAAAAGTGTGGAAATTCATTTGAAACTTAGAGATTAACACAAATAGGAAATGAATTTGTAACCGCAAGATAACTCATGCATGCATTTCAACCTTTTGAAAATTGACCCGTTCCTTAGATCATGAAGGCGGGAGCAGGAAGGTTTTGTTGGGTGAGTGGCGTTTCACTGTTTAAATTTTGTAATGGAATTACAACATGGAAACTTGTTTTTGTGAGCAAAAGGCTCCTTTTGCCTTTTATTTTCTTCTTTTTATAATGATGTGAAAGGAGGAGCAGTCTGTAGCTTTCATGTTGAATAAAGGGAAATGAAGTAGGAGAACTAGAATTCATTTTCTTTCGCCAAACAAGAAGAACCAAGGAGACGTTTTGCTCTATCAAACCTGCAAACTCCATGCTTCTGATTCTGATTTGTACAGGTTTCTTTTCTCTAGACTTTTTGCTTGTTTTCTTGCTTCTAAATGGATGGATGGTCTTTTTTCTCACTGCCCACTTGCTATTTTCCCCTTCCTATTCGTTTCTTTGTATACAATACGGATCATCAGTTCTTGTGTTTTTTTTGTTTTTTTGTTGGGGCCGATTTGGTTTTGTTTGCTTACTCCTGAACTTTTGGAAATTCACTAGAATTGGTAGTTTGGAAGTTCTGTCTGCCTTGTCTGAGACATATACTATCTTTCTGCTTTGCAAGTTTTTATCAGACAGTTAGAATGACATGTTTTGTGTGATTACTCAATTTGATCTCTGGTAGAACGGACGCTGCGTAAGTAGAGAGAGAAGATGGGCATTTCCTTTGGCACGAAACAAAGGGAAAAGATGCAATTGTTTTGACTTGTTTGCATCTGGCACCCTTGAAAACCTTGTGCAGCAGCAAAGCTTTTCGACTCTGTTAGCTTGCGAATCTAAGCTGTCTCGGACTTCTTGTTTCTTTTACTAACAGCCTCAGCAGATTTATCTTTCCTGTACTAGAAATTCAATTTTTTTTGGAACATGTTGCATGGCTCAGTTCTCCCTTTTACCGTTTCTGTTTGAGTGTATCTGTGTATTTTTGGCAGAGTTATGCTTGCCTGTTGTCCAATTCTGTATTACTCTCATTCATGATATTTAGCTTTGTTCCACGTACGCGAAAATTTGCCTGTCTTTCCACCAACATTTGGATAGATGTGTCTTTTGTCGCTTGAGCTTAGTAAACTCGACTCACGCTTCAATCTGCTCTTTTTGTAGGAAACTAAGTTTGGAAGTGGTAGTACAATCCAGGATGCAAGGCTCTTCCAACAAAGATGGCGGTCAATCATTGGCGCCTTTTTTCATCACTTGCTCTTCTCTGTGGAGCTCCACTGAGCAGCCAAAGTATTCTCCTTCCAAGAGCACCATTACCATCCAGGAATCATCCTTGGATGGTTTTCATTGCCCGAAACAGTCAGATTCTCGCATTCAAGAGCATGATTCCTCATCGACTTTATCAACCTGTGATCAGTCCCATTATGGAATTGCTGATGCATCAAGAAACAGCCACTCTGTGCAAAACATCGGGCCTGAGCATGGTAACGCTTGCTGTCATTTTTTACACCATCTGTTGTATATGAGTCTCTTTAAATAAGAAACTCAAGATTTACTGAGGATTGAGGTTTTTCCCTTTATGGTTACGGTACTAGATTGCTTCTAATCTTAGTGCATGCTCATTAACCTATAGGCAGTGATGAAACTTGTGGAAGGCATGGAGATCAATACCAGAAGTCACCATCTCTGTGTGGCAGCGCGGACTATGGATACGTTCAAGCACAACTGAACTACAACAAATCAGCAGTGAGTCCATTTTAGCTGTTTTCTTACTGCACTGCATAATGTTCATGGCCTCTCAGTAACTTTCCAATTCAGCATATACTTTAATTATTTCATCAAATAGGATATAGAATCCATTAGCCTTACCTATGAAACTATGCGATGCGTTATAGCATTCATGAGCCATCATCTATGCCTCAAAATTTTCGTACCAGCGCCTAGTTGTCAATACCAGTCTCCAAGAAGTCCACAAAGACAAGTTATGAAGTTGGTTTCTTTTTAATGTTATTTTGTAATCTATAAGCAACATCATGTATCATATGTTTGTACGTATTGGAACTCTTCATCTAGCGGAAAAAGAAAGCAGCATACTAAAGCATCGCCTGCCCTGATATCAGGAATGTATGCAATTTAGAATGGTGTTACTGCTTCGCATCAACTGTTAGCAGAAGCTTATTTTCTCTAATTGATTTACAGGCTTCCATAACCACCTCCCCTCGCTCCGAATCCTACTTTTCTGGGCTTGTAGCTGCTTATGGGCAATATGGCTATGTAAGTCACTCAAGTATCCATTTTGATGCCTTCTAGCAAAACATTACAAGCTACTGGTCTCTCCATCACATTTTTGAACATATAGGTGTCTTTTTCTTCTGTTGCAAAGGATGAAGTGAAAAGATTCTTTGAAAAAGATTTCTAATATCCTCAAATCTTCTGTAATTTGTCCATGTGTTATTTGTTTATAGAGGATGCATCTCTTCTTTGTTCTAAACACTTCGAATCTATTTGTTAGTAATTTGGATATAAACATATGGATTTATATGTTCCTGTTATTGAAGGCTAAAACTTACTGAAAATTTCCCTGCACCATTGCTAGATCTATCCTCCAATGATGGGGTTCACACCCGCAAGAGTTCCTCTTCCATCTCTTGAATGTGCAGAAAATTTACCTATCTTCGTGAATGCTAAGCAATTTCGAGCAATCCTCAAGCGAAGGCAAGTTCGCGGAAAAATAGAGGCTCACAACAGACTTGTGAAGTCGCGGAGGGTATGTAAACCGTACTTGTAAGCCTATTCAATGCCTCATGTAGTGAACTCAGCTAAAAATACCTTCTGTTTCTTTGCAGCCCTATCTTCACGAGTCGCGGCATCTTCATGCGCTAAAGAGGCCTCGTGGTGCTGGAGGGCGGTTTCTGAATACTAAGAGCATGAAGCAATCTCAAGATACGATGATGACTGAGAAGAAGTTCATTAAAGGTAGTGTGAGCTGGGAAACAACTAGGCCTTGTGGCAATGATGTCTCGAGCATCTTCAATGGCGATGATTTCTTCCAGCAGGCAGAAGCAAGGGTCCCTATGACCTCCGGCTATCGTGGTGGAGAAGGCTTTACTACTCATTCAGGAGCTGGAAACCGGCTTTTCTTATCCATCGCGGGACACGCGCAGAAATGACTGCAGATTTCTGGCGCTTGCGGAATGGATACACGGCAGATCATCCTTGGCTATTTACACCTGCTTTCTTAGGACTTGGAATAAAGACACAGACCGTCATTTAGGATTTTCAACTTTTCGGGCATTGCAGCTGTTTATGCTTTGTTTTTCTTTTTTGAAGTTTCTGAATGTTGTTTCCAATAATGATTGCTAGCAATTCAGATGCTGAAAGGAAAGATGAGTTGTTGCTTTTGTACCTTTGTGTATTGGATTCTTCCTTGTGTGATTGAAAGGCATGTGGTTGCTTTTGTGCCTGATACTTCACGTAAGGGAAGCAAACTCAACAAGAATACTGTAAAATGGGATTTATTTTCAGTATAATTTTGGCAAATGGTTAAATCGATCTCTAACAGCAGTAGAAATTGAGAGTTCAAGTTTTGAGTTATGCATCTGCATATACAAATTGGTCTGCTTTCTAATATGAAACCCTGGATCTCATGGTCTTGAATTCTGATCATCTGTTTGTAAACCAAATCTATGGGAATCTGTTTTTGCCATTCTGGGTAGAATATAAAATACTACCTCCGTTCCTATTTAAAATTCCTAATTGTTTTTTTACTTTATCTTTTATGCAATCTAACGTGATCCCTTTTTGTCACTTGAGCTTGGTCTAAATTAAGAGTTTTAGGTGAATCACGTGGGGTTCAGGTGACGTGACACTATTGATGAGAGTGTTTTAGGTGATTTTTTCTTACCAAAAAAGGAAATAGTGGAATTTGAAAGTTTATTGTGGGACATACTGATGCGTCTCTGAAACCGATCAAGCAGCCCCATCGAATCTCTTGGTTGTGATCTGCAAGAAAACAAGTTTTGCGAGGTCCAGGGGAAAACTCTCCAATGTTTTAACTCAACAAAGTGTATCAATATCGTATTAAGACAGAGTGAATATAAAATTGAACACGTACCTTATATTTATACTGCATAACTCAAGTAGTATTTACCTCGAATTATAACTCTTAATTACCAGTAAATGAGGTCATTAAGGCTGGTCGTTCCAAACACCCTAGTTGGGCAGAAATAAGCCCATCATGCTATTTGGCTTTCACATGGTCATTATCAGAAGCCTCGGGAAAACTAAAAATCCACTCGAGACGGAAAAGTCTCGAGGTAACGACGCAAAGACTTTCGAAATGGTGGTTGGAATAATCGAGCTCATAAACGCTCGAGATAGAAGTTCTTTGTACATTATCTCGAACTTCGAGATGGTGTTTAGTTTTCTCATTCTTGATCTCTTGTAGAATTTGAGTAGGTGCGCGTGTTCACCAGTTATACGGGGGGGGGGGGGGCGGGAAAGG
>JAULKM010000009.1:5065588-5077608 GCA_032355605.1 Rubia tinctorum
CGGTAAAACCAATGTCAACTCAATCAACTGATATACCAATGGAAATATTCTATGAAAATCAGTTTCAACTAACCTCAAAGCAAGAGTACCCAAGTTTTCAATGCTTTAAAATCAGTGGTCATATTGCATAGCATGGATATAGTTCCTCACCTGAGATTCAAGATACATGAGATCAATATGTGAGAAGTCTTCCGGATACAGAGTTGCAAGATGAATCAATTCTGAAACACTAAACAGGGAGAAAGAATTTATTGGATCAAGACAGGAAATGCAACTAAGCAATCTTGTGCTAACTTCTGAAAAACGACAATTCATCTCTTGTATGATCAAATCAACAACTTAAAATTGTAAAATTAACAATCAATAACACAAAGAAATGTCTCTTTCTAAACAAAATATGAAGAACAAGCATACCTGAAAAAACAAATCTACGTGATAATAATGATAATTGGTTATGACTTGCCCCTTCATCTTCCAAAACCACGACTGGTCATATTGTCATTCATATCAAGTAGTGGGATCATATGCAAGCCACAAAATTTTCTAAATTGTTTTAAAATAATATCTCATCCATCCTCCCTAAAGGTTTGCAATTGAAGTTTCACACAAGCAATCAAATTCATGGCATTGACAATATTTTGATTTTTTTTTTTGTTGTAAAGAAACTGATAGTTCATTCGTGTGACAACAAGTATTTCATCAAATGCAACACAAACACAAACTGATAAGTATTTATTTTATCAATCAAACTTCTCGCAGTACCTCTATTCTCCAAAGTGCTTCCATGGTCATGAATATCACCTAACACTTGTATCACTGAAGGCCACATCATATGTAAATGAAGCAATGTGATCCCCAACGAGTATCTTTGGGTCTTGCCAAACCAGTTTCTTGGTTCAACCCTTGACCGCTTGTAATGCAACCTTCTTCTAAAGCAGCAATAATTCTAGCATATTCATACTCCCTAACTTTATCCATTCATTTGCAAGATGCCCCAGCCAAAGTCACAATCATAGTGACATGAGAAAAAAATTAGCCACGGTAGAAATTTCTTTAGCAACTGATACCATAACTAATTGGAGCTGATGAGAATATACATAGCTTATGGATTTTTCTCTCGTATCAAGGCTTGTAAACCGTAAAATTCATCACTCATATTCGAAGCTCCATCATATCCTTGTCCTTTCAATTTGTCTAGTGACTACCCATGTTTCACAAACAAAGCCACAATAGAATATTTCAATGAAATAGAAGTAGTGTCTGACACATGTATAATAGCAATAAATTGCTCAATAATTTCTCTTTTTTCATTTACATATCAAAAAATAACTCCCATTTTCTCTTTTGAAGAAACATCTCAAGACTCATCAAACATCAAAGAAAAAACTCTATCACCAATATCAGTAATAATATAATGTTTTACCTCCCCAGCACGATCCTGAGCTAGATTTTTCTAAATTGGAGGGGAATTCATTTGATTATTAGTCGGAGCATTTTGCTTAAGAACTTTGGCAGCATCTTCTTTGTTTTGGCAATGCCATTCAATCAGTTCAATAAAATTACCTCTATTCACCAAACTAGAAGACTCATCATGTCTACGAAAAGGTAGCCATTGTCTCAAAAGAAATCATGTCACATTCTACACAACAGTTATATGAGTATGATAAGAAACCTCATAGGTAGAATCACGTATTTGAAACACATTTATCAAATTATATCTTTGATCTTTAAAAGATTCAACACAAATCCTTGCATCAATATGACAACTATTCACATCCCCAACATGAAGAGAAAATCTTTCTTTTGCCTTTTTCCAATTAGTAAATTCATCTCTTAAGAAAGTGTTTTGTGCAACTTCACTTCCATTATTATATAGTGGCGGAAAAAGATAACACCAAAAAAAATGTGGCATCTTTGGACACATTATATTCTAGCCATAGAAAGTGTCTATACCAATTAGCTTGAAATATCCTTTCTTGAAGGCCAAATTTTATTTTTGGATAGTTGTGACAAATTGGTTGATAAGGCCCTTTAACAATATACTCTCTTTGAATTTGATCTCAAATAGCATTATCAAACTCCTCAATTGGCTTCCTTAAACCTGGATCATAAACAATATATACATTAAATTGTAAACTTGAGCGATTTTCCAAGATTTCATCATTAGTTGTACTAGAAGACCCCGCCCCCCCCCCCCCCACGGTTTTTAGTAGGTTGAAAAAATCTTTTCATATCTTACATACATAAACAAAGTAAATTATCATTTATGAGAATTAATTTTATTAACAAAATAACTATATAATTGTAATTTTGAAACTAATAAAAACATAAATTAAATTTTATAATTTGTATTGCTAAGAACTAATTTATGCACAACTGAATTTATGTGTACAAGAAGTAATTTTTGTATATTTCGACTTATAACTTTCTAATTTTATTTTTCTACTTCAATATTTTTATCATAAGATCTAATTTAGGTTTAACTCATCATGTATAGTAAATATACTAGTAGATAAAATCGCTGCACGTTGTGCAGCATGAGCCCAGAGAGCAAAACAACTCAGGAGCATAACAACTCCCCATCACTTGCAACTGCAGCAGAGAGTAAAACTATAAATGTGTAAGCAGGCCTCAATACAACTATAGCAAACATCACAAACACACGATCAAAGAATAACACTATTTTTATCCAATAGTTTTTTTATTTTAAACCATCTGGAAGTAAAGGTAGCTCTGAAACTATCCATTCATTATTTCAAAACCAATTTAGGGATGGAATATGCATTTTCCACTGATACTCTTACTAACAGCAATTCATCATATCAAAGATGGGATGAGTAAATAACTATGTCTAACCACAACCTCTTCAAGGTTGCCTGATAGAAAGAGATACCACAGGGAAACAAAGGTAAAAGCCTACACACGGCTTCAATGTTACTCCATTTACTTACCAATAAAACTTATACTTATGAACTTCATTCAAATCCATCAATTTTAATAATATAGAAATAAACATAAGGCAATAGAGTCACTCAAACATGTATTTCCTTTAGTCCAACGCTTTTGCATAGAAGCACAATGCATGGGCTGCATAACCTTAATTTTCCATTCCCAACCATCGACCCATTCCTTGTCTCAATTAACAGGGTCAGTATCTTGAATATCAGTACTGAAATACCAATGAAATGACCCATGAAAATCTCAACCACATACAAACACAGTCAAATGTGTAAAAGAAAGGGAAAAGATAATCACAAGCACGCAATAAAATGACAGTTGTGTCATATACAAATGATCACAATATATCAAACACCGAAGGAAATATAGGA
Source organism: Rubia tinctorum (assembly GCA_032355605.1). NCBI lineage: Eukaryota > Viridiplantae > Streptophyta > Magnoliopsida > Gentianales > Rubiaceae > Rubia > Rubia tinctorum. The sequence continues at coordinate 5,068,918 of JAULKM010000009.1, forward strand.
GCTCCATTTAGAGCCATTTCAGTCCCATTTTCACAGTACAATGCAGTTTCCTTTGTCACCAGAACCTGAAATACCCAAAAACAAATCAACATTAGATCTAAATCCAAACCATCTCAACTGCGGGTGCATACTTTAAATACCCCAAGAGTATATTATTCTATATTTTTCAATAAGTCAAAAGGGTTGTGATTTATGTGAAATATAACATGCTACAAGTGGCCGGTGTATCTAAACTTACACTAAACATCAGAGAGATAAAAATTCACAACCAAAACGAATCTAAACTAACACTAAACATTAGAGAGACAAAAGTTCACTACCAAAATGAAACTTCTTGAACTCTGAACATACATCCAGGAAACATATTAAGGATTAAAAAGTGTACTAGTAGAATTCAAGTTACAACACAAATTCAAAAGGCAGAAAGACAAGATCATTGACCTGCACTATATATTCATGTGCCCTACATTCAGGTAGTGGATAAAATTATAAATACAACTACTGAAAACAATTTTGGAGACAATGAATGCCAACTCTTGAGCTATGCATTAAAATCAATAAAGTAGTGCTTCAAAAGCAGATATTGTTATGGTCTGATGTAGCTAATCCTAAGAGCATAGACGCATTCATAAAAGAATAGAAAATATAACATTTGAATAGAACTAAGTATATAAACCTTCAGCTTCAACTTCCATAAGCATTAACAATCCTCAAATGATAATAATTCATTAAAAAGAGGAAAAAAATAGAAGAAGAGAACTATAGCAGATGTTTATACTACGCCCTCTTTCATATATTTGATATCTAAAGCCATGTTCTGTAAAACGGTGACCATATTGGCATCGATGATGCAAATTGGTTTTACTTGGTTTTTGAAAAAGTTTAGTCACTATTACTTTCAACAATATTTGCTAGAAAAATGGTTTTATTTGTTTGAATTGCCAACTGTTGTTACAAAACTAAACCTAAACTTTTTTTCAATGGTCAAAAACCAAATTCCACAAAAAAAGCATAACTTCAAATTGACAAATAATGCTACTATTCCAATATTAATATTACAAAGAAAAGCCAATATTTTCCCATAATTGTATCAAACTACATGCCAATTTAGCATGAAGATTGTAAATTTAATATCTTTGAGGCCTCTGGTTCAAATGGCTCCATTGTTCAACAAATTTAAAAACTTATAAAAGTTGTAGCTTACCAAAGGGATGTCTCAACAAGACCAAGAAAGAAAGAAATAAATATAACAACCTAGTAGCTTCACAAGTAACCATGCATTTGATTATTTCCTTTTACTTGGTCAAATTACTTTCTCCATGCGATTTAATCACACATGTAAGCTAGAAGCAGACAATAAGTTGAAGAACCGTACCATAGGGCCTCAAGAACTAAAGCAGGTGATAAACCAAAGCAGGTAACCGATCACAAGTATCACATATAAGGTAAGTCCACAAGACCACACATCAGGAATCTAAAATAGCAAAGGAATGTTTAATCTTATAGTGCATATATAACGATTTTGTTAATGAATTGTGACCGAAAAAATGCACCAGAGGATAAATCAATTATGGCATATGTCATTCATAAGAGCCTGAAGAGTTTATGCTTCTCATTAGTATTCGATCAGATAGAAAATACCTGAACCATAAAAGACAAACAAAAGGGCAACAGAAAAGACTCATCGTTGTTCTCTGCTCATTCGAGTTCCCAGAAAACTGAAACCCCTAATTTAACAATTCAAAACCCCTAAATTCATCCATACAGGAATCATAAAAGGAGAAAAAGCGAAAATGTAGAATATAACTATTAAAAAAAAGCAAATCCAGTACAATTACTAAAAGATGGTATTAGTCCAGTATCACTATTGCCAAAAACCAAACATTTTTCCAGAATTGCATTCAAACTTCGTGGTAATTCTATATCAAAATTGTAAATTTATGAATTACACAAACGGAACACAGGATTTCTTGTAAAACCCATCTCATAAAAACCTAATCTGAGGCATACATTCAACATATGAAATCTGAAACAAGCGAAACCAAGTAAAAGGAAAGAGATTGAAATCCTAACCTCGCTTTGACAAAGTTACTGGAGAAAGGTAAGAGTCATAAAGGATAACCATAAAATTGACTGCCTACTGACTACCGACGCAGAAGGTGAATGGCTTTGAAAGTGGATCCGGAGTAAGCAGGGAGGAGGCCCTCGTCTTCGAAGCCAATATTGACCGGCTACTTGGCTACCTTCTAGGAGTTACCTCTAACCGGATACAGTGTCGAAGGAAACGTTGAGAGTAAGCAGGGAGAAGGACCAAGTTGAAGGCGCAAGCAACCGGCCATCGTACTTGAACCTTTAGATGGAAAAATTTAGCGTGCTTTTAGTATAGTAATAGATAATAAAAGAATAATTATATGTTATATGTGGTCAAATCAATATATAAACATGCTTATTTTAAATAAATTAAAATGAAATGTACCCTTGATTTTCTTCCAAAGATTGAATTTCTCCTCTCAAATTGATCATATGCGTGAATGTAGAGCAGAAATAGGACATTATTGAGTTTGAAAATTTAAAATTGAAGCCTTCCATTTCCATAAAAATTAGAAGAAAATGAAAGAATTAAATTTTTATTTTTGGAAGGTAGAATGTTTTTTTTGGAAAATGAGAAGAGAGCAACCGTGTGAATGTGAATGTGATTGTGAATAGAGAAAATATGTAAGTTTGAAAATGAGAAGATAGAAAACATAGAGAACCAGTAGATTTATTACATGTGACGTAGGATTATCAACTAAAAATATTTTTTTCAAAATTTCTTGAGAGGATTGAAGGGTAATAAATTGATTTTGAGGGGGCTAAATCATTTTTTTTAAGTTTCAACTGTTCTAAAATTCTTGGCGGCTCCTTCGCCTCTGATTCAAAGAGAGTAAATGAAAGTACAACATAATATTTAGGGTAAAGGTTTACTTATTACCTTAGACCCTCAATGGACTCCCAGGTTTCATATGTTGGTCTATAACCCTTCCATTTAATCTAAGAAGTATGAGAGGCTAACTATATTAGTCGATAATATATTTGGCTCAATGTGGATACATAAAAAGGCAACATCCATGCTTATAATGTTATCACGATATAATAGTGAAATTACTTACATGGTGTCATGCATGAGATGGCTCACTCAGACAAAATTTCTATGCTAGAGGTTTCCACCCAAATACCAAGCATCAAGTAGGTGCAATAAAATTTTAGTTGCCATGTAAATTGACAAAAACGGCAAAATTTAAGCCAGTGTCAAGGTTAATTCCATGGGTTAACTTAATGCCATAAACTCGATGCAGCCAGAAGGATCATAATAAATAAGTTCCAAAACAATTCATAACAGGAACACATGTGACGATTTCAAATAAAAGATTGTCAGCTTTCAAAATTCCATTTTCAAGATAATATCTGAATAAGTAAGACATGTATGGAATCAAACCTTGTAAAAAAATATACCTTAAAGTTAAGCCCAACTTTGTTATCATCAGGTGAATCGTGGCATATACCTAAAACATTTTCAATATCAAATACTTCAAAATTATCATCTTCCTCGTCTTCGCCATCTTCTTCGCCTTCATCATCTTTCTCCACTTCAGTGGAAGAATTCACCTTAGGATGTGAATTGCTTTCTATAAATAAAAATGATGCACACAACTACCACTCAAAATTCCAGCAGCATCACATAAGTCATGGATCATTAAAAAAAAGCATTATACCAAACTAGTAACATCACAGATCAGTACTCAAATGACAAAGAGCATAAAAAATCATCACTTGGATAAATCCAGAAATTCTTAGAATAAATATAATCCAGAGGTTAGGGAACTCAGAGGTCAGGGAATTCAATCCTGAATGAGATCCATCAGTAAACAAAATCAACTTATTGGCACTGCTTTTTATTTTCTGCACCATATATGTCATAATTAACCGTACAACTCAATTTTTAGGCTTGCCATAGGCTGGCAACATATTCATATAGCTGCAAACTTCACGTTCTCAAACTTCAACTCATTTCCCATCTGACTCAACACTTCTATGTTGCTTTGTATCATCTAATTCAGATAAACTTTTGATTTTTTTTTGTTTCCTGAAGAAGATGTTTTCAGAATGTATCATACTGGACCTGATTTGCAATATTCCCTCTCTTTTGTACAACTAATTCTGCCCATCTTCCCTACTCTAAATTTTTTTTCAATCTTGACATCAAAATCATATCCCTAATCATTTCCATATCAACTCCAGTAAAGAGAAAAAATACCCTACCCATATCAATTTTAACCTAAAAAGTTCAACTTTCAACATCAAAATATAATTTTCACCCAAAACACACACACACGCACACACATATATATCACAAATTATGGTTCATTCTCGATTGAAAAGAAGCAAGATTGATACCTTTTGAATAAAAAAGGAAACTCATAAATCATAACTTACCTAGGAATTAAAAAGGCATGACATTGCAGTTGTGTGATAAGATTCAGAACTAAAACTAATAAATTTGCATGCTAATAGTTAAGTTGCAAGTGAAACAAAACCATCACTAAAAGACTTAACAAATTATACATTCAAGTAGTTATTGGCAAATGATTTTTTTCTCTCTCATAGCTTTGTGTTCCTTCAATTTTGTTGTACAACCACTGAGACAATAATAAAATACATGTTAATTCAAAGAGATTTTAAAAAAGTACAACAGAATAGTTAGGGCAATGGTTTATTTCGTACCTCAGGCCCTCAATAGGCTCCTAGGTATCATATGTTGGTCCATATCTATCCATTTAATCTAAGAAGTATGAGAGGGTGGCTATATTATCCTATCATATATTTAGCTCAAAGTACATGCATAAAAAGGCAGCAACCATGCTTTATAATGTACTGTAATATAATACTGAAATAACTTTCTGTGATGTTACCAGTTTGGTATAATGCTTTTTTGATGATCCATGACTTATGTGATGCTGCTAGAATTTTGAGTGGTAGCTGTGTGTGTCATTTTAACTGATAGTTAATTCCATGGGTTAACTTAATGTCATAAACTCGATGCAGCCAGAAGGATCATAATAAATAAGTTCCAAAACAATTCATAATAGGAACACATGTGACGATTTCAATTAGAAGATTCCCAGCTTACAAAATTCCATTTTCAAAATAATATCAGAAGAATTAAGACATGTATGGAATCAAACCTTATAGAAGAAATATCCCTTAAATTAAAGCCTATCTTTCTTATCATCTGGTGAACAGTAGCATATACCTAAAACCTTTTCAACTTAAATACTTCAGAATCATCATCTTCCTTGTCTTCGACATCTTCTTCACCTTCATCATCTTCCTCCACTTCACTGGAAGGATTCGCCTTAGGAAGTGGAGTGCTTTCTACTAAGGAAAAAATGCACACAACTGCTGCCACTCTTTTAGCAATTGAAAGAAGTCATAGGCATATTCATTTCTAACATGTTATATATTACATTTATCAACAATATTAGTCTCTAAAAATTAAGTAGGATCTAACACAATAAAATATCAAGCAAATGGAGTAATACGCACCTCAGCTCCTGACAAATTCCCTCTTAAACTATCATAAGTATCAAGAATCAACCTTTTTTATGCCAAGGATCTCGTTTCCCTAGTGATCAATCTTGTTGATGAAAATCCTGCAATAAAGAATGAAGAATAAAAAATGAAGAAAATGAATAAGGCCTAAAGGATTTTCTTAAAATATTGGTGGATATACTAGAAGATGAAACTTCTCTGGCCAAGTTATCAAGAGATATCATCAAGGTTACCATCCTAGTTAGTACGCTAAATTAAGTCATTTCAATCGGATATTACTGGATATATTTTTTAATGTAGGAAAATAATTCCATTATCTAATAGCAAAGGAATAATGATGATTAATAATTCATTCTCACTCACAAGAATGTTGTTTCCACCATGGAATAGATCTTTGAGTATTACCTGAGGACTAAAAGCAGATTAAGTCAAGTTTAAGCAATTATCGAGACAAAAATAAATTCACCCACAATAAATATGAAAATAGTTAATTAAGAATATTTGGTGTGTCTGTCACATTCAGAATATATAAAATACAGAGGGCTAATTACATTAAACCTAGACTGCTCTGTATATGTACAACATCAATAATGATAAATTAGAGATTAATCAAGATATGATTCAATCTAATTTATCACCCCATCAAGCTAAGCGTATGACTATAGGATACGCAAAGCTTGGAACAAAAAAATCAAAAAGATTACGAGACATACCCCTTAGTGAAAATATCAGAAACCTGCAGTGAGGATGGAACATGACTAACACTAAGCTTGCTGGAGGCAACAAGTTTACAAACAAAGTGATAATCAATGTCTATATGCTTGAACCTCTTGTGAGCTACCGAATTTTGAGCAAGATATATGGCACGATTGTTGTCGTAAAGCATGAGAGGCAACGATGAGAGAGGAACTCGAAGTTCCTTAAGAAAATTGCACACTTAAGCAATTTCAGTCGCAATGTTCGCCATAGTACGGTATTCGGACTCACAACTGGATTGAGATACCGTCAGTTGCTTCTTAGCACTCCAAGATACAATATTATCCCCAACAAAAATGGTATAGCCATATGTGGATTTTGAGTGTCGAGGCAACGAGCCCAATTAACATCAGGGTAGCTTAAAAAAGAAAGACCACTAGGATATGGCCGAAAAGAGAGGCCATACCAAGTGAATTCCATTTTTAGCACCTCATGATCATTTATACAAAGACCCAAAGTTCACAACCACTAGTTACCTAGAATTATATCCAACCCTTAAATTTCCAGAATAAACAAGTCGACAGGAAAATAATGACCCTGAAGCATTAGAGAGACCCCATGATAGAAACGATCACAAACCAAGTGTTTCCATTGCCCATGTAAACATGGAAACAGTGTGTTGGTTCCAAAGCGTTGCCCAATTTTTTTTAGTAAAATCAGCCTGTATGAAATTGTTATGGCTGCTATTGTTGATGAGAACCTCCACACGTTCAGAACCAAGAACTGTATGAATGCAAAAAATACTAGTATCATCCTTCTATCTCAAAGTGTTGAGGCTTACTTGAAGCTCATCTTCATCAGTCAGAGTTATAGATAGAATAGGGTTTGGGACCTCCTCAGCATTCAACAAGGCATCAGTGAATATTAGAAGAGCTCGATTCTTACAATGGTGGTTGAAGTTGTATTTTCATCACAATAGAAGTATAGCCCCTGCTCACTTTTTGCCTTGAATTCTGCTGGGCTTAAGCGACGAACGGGAAGATGGTGCTCAACACAGTCGTGCGAGCTAGACTTGCCAGGCTGGACTCGATGAAGACCAATGAGTACCAGCTATTGAACTCGCCGCAATTTGATGTGGTGAGGTGCGAACACCACTCACAAGTGTTGGATCCCCACTTCTGCCCAGAGCACTAGCAGGGGTCCAAAACGAATCATGGGGTGAGCTACTTAGCCAATCCTCTCTGCGTTCTTCAGACAACCGGGCCTTCATCATTGCGCTCGGCAACGAGGATGGGGGATTAAATAAAATCTCCTTTTGAATCTCGAGTTTTAATTCCCAAATCCAGATATTTAAGATAAACGAATTCGAAATCCCAGTAATACACAACATGAGCAATTCAAATTTAGAACAATATTGAGAACCTTACATGTTTAAGTTAGTTTGGCAGTAAGATCCAAAGGATTTTTGTAAACTAACAAACAGAATCAAGCACAAAGATGAGTTATAAACAAGTCTCGTGTGCTAAGTCCACCACTGCGTTCCAACCATTGGAACCAAGTTGATGTCTCCTCGTCGAGGTGGAAAAAGATGACAAAAAGATGTATCGCCGGAGGGACGCGGTGAAGATATAGGAATTTATCAATTTTATAAATCCAATCATCCATCGAAGAGCCATCGCAACGGGGCATATCGACCTAAAGAGTGCGCATCAGAGGCTGAAGATCCAGACCCAGAGGATCAACGATCGACTGGTGTTGGTAACCAACCGGTGACGGGTGATCTACAATCAACAAAAATAGGTCCGCTACAAGCGCGGAGCTAGTTGAATCGTGATTTAACCGCTGTGGAGAAGAGAGTTGCAAAATATGGGCAGTTGTCGAAGATCGGTGCTCCTCCAAAAATTCCGTGAAGTGTTATCTCTGTTCATAGAGTTGGATGTGCAAAATATCTATGAATTTGGCCTCCATAAACTGAATTAGGGCCACCATATCTTTGTTCTTCATGTTGAGTATGAAGGATGAAAGCCTCAGTGATAGAAAAATCAAAGAAAAAAAATTCTATTCCCAGTAAAGTCAATTCAAGAGGACTACTCTCCCAAAATGATGTTAAAAAATACAAAACAATACCGGTATAAAAATAACGAAATGTTTCCTGCTACTTATAACAGAAAGGTGTCAACCACACCAATATTTCTCCACATAATCCTTCACCCAAGTTGGATGTTTCATTTTTCTTTTAGGTCGTCTCCTTCCAAGTTATACTAGAATTTGGATTGAAGTGGGCTCTATTCCTTATTCCACATGAGCTCAACTTGCCATTCTTTCCTTGTTAATTATCACATCAACCCACTTATCAGATTGATTATCTAATAATCAAATTTCATATTGAAAATAAACTACCCCCCC
>JAULKM010000009.1:5094868-5109662 GCA_032355605.1 Rubia tinctorum
CGTATGTGAGTAGAATAAGCTTGTCTTCATTTTCCTTGCAGCCAATGAAATTTCGTTGTGAAAACTGCGGGTAGGTTTATCAAATTGTATGAAGGCAGTGTTTTCTGACAAACAAAATACTTTACCTGGATTAGTTTAGAGGGGTATACATCTCAAAGCGAAGATTTGGTGGATTCAAGCCTTTTCTTTGCTTATTTGATTTGTCCCTTCGATCGGTCTTATCATTTTCTCTCTTCCGGTTGGTGGCTTCTGCAACCTTTGCATATCTCTCCACGATGACTTGAAGCAATTGCACGGTAAATGGAGTATCAGCTACAAGCTTCTCGTCTAACTTTTCATCTATCATACCATTCATGTATGCTGAGATGACCATAGTGTCTCTCCTATCGATAACCTCCAGACTTTCCTTTGTGTAACGCCTGTAAAAAGCTCCAGTTGACTCATTAGGATTATGTCAAAAATGTAGCATACCTATATCTATCTTGGTGAACTTCTTCAACTGGGAGAAATGAGTAAGTAGGTTTCAACCAAAGGCATCATAATCAGTGAGTTTTCCCCTTTGATAAAGACTCGAACAACTGCAAAGCTTCACCCCTAGGATATCATCCTACTATCTTGAAACGAATGGTGAGAGGAATATCTCGTGACACCATGATCTATTGATAGGTCATCAGAAATTTTCTCTACCATCAGTGGTGTATTTAATGTAAAAACAAGCACTTGCCGAATCTTCTTGCCTTAACTAATCTACATAAGATAATTCCATCGAACATATATTCTCTTACTACTCTTGAACACATCAACTCTAATTTGCGGCGGAACTACATGAAAATTTGTTCAAATTCGAGCAACCAAATGCGATCTTGTGGGTTTAATATCTAATTTTGGAATTGAGCTAAATGATATGGCAATGACATCTATAATGATATCACAAATCTATAATCATAGGAACTCTCTGCTTCACGAGTAGAGTCATGAACTCCAACCACAACACAATGTCATTTGTGCTACAAAAATAATAGCAGAATTGGACAGGTTGAGCATTGGCACTACACTGGGTCCCGCAAGACAAAATGCACTCTTTTTTACCTTCAGAGCACACATGTTTAGGATGGTATGTTTGTTCCTCAAATGGAGATTGAATTTTGGAGAATCTCAATATATACATTGCGTACACATCGTGAAAGACGTACAAGTCATCGCACTATGAACAAATCTCCAGACATTTCTCCACAAGGACATACAAATCAAGCACATACGTGGAGATGCACAAATTGTCATAAATGTTGTGGAGAATTATAAGGAAGATATTTCTGACTTAGATCTAATCATACATGAAATGACTAGTCTAGTCGTTAATATTTGATATCCAGAGCTATCTTGGATAAAAAAAACAGGAAAATGTTGTTGCTCACAATTTAGCACAACATGCCAACTACTCAAGAAATATAATTTCTTGATGGAATAACATCTCATACTTCATAACACATACTACAAATGAATGAAAATCATACTGTTTACTTAGTAAAATTATAATAATTTTAACTAAATAAATAGTGAAACAGACAAATTTTCAGGACCATGGAGGACTGTTTAAGTTATCATTTTGTCATGGCTACTCCCTCCGTCCCAACAATTTTGGCATATTTACTTTTTCACGGTCTTCAATAATTGTGTTTGACTGTCAATATCTCTAGTTACATGTAACAATTCCACATAAAAAATATGATATTTAGAAAATAGATGTTAAGATGAATCTAGCGATATCTCATATGATATTTTTATTATAAATATATTAGTTTATATCTCATACGTTTATCAAGTTTGACTTGAAAAAAATAAATAGGTCAAAACTGATAGGGCGGATGGATTAGTGTACAGTGAATCAAATGGCATGTCTGGCATGAAAGAGGAATAACACTGGGGTGGAGTTCCTTTACTAATCACATACCATTTTAAGAATTCACTTAGTCTAAATTTGAGATACTTAAATAACTCTGTGTTAATTGTATTTACTGTTTTATTTTTAAACGGATTGGAGACCCGATTGAAAAACCAAGCAGTAGGCTTTTGGATTTTTTTTTTATAAAAAAAAGAAGAAGAAAAGAGTTGTGTCTTGTCATCCTTAAATTGTTCGCTTGGATTTATAATGTAAAATGATTCTAAAAACAAATGTACTCCCTCTTCCTTTGGTTCCAATTCAATCTTTCGCTTGGAGTTATAATGTAAACTGACTCCGTCTTTCTTAAAGAAATTTAAATACTAGTAAAATAGAACAACATTGTATTCACCTACATTTTCACAGCTACAACTAGACCAAGAAATTGCCAAGTATCATGTTATTTTATTTCCCAGTAATTTCTTCCATCCTGAAAGGGTCTTGCTGCCTTGCTTCCGCGTAGCCGTGTCCGATGCGACCATTTTCGAGTTCCAAAAACACAGTCCGTTGAAGTCAACGTCATCTATTAGCCACAGCCACCACCATATCAGTATAATAGTTTCACGATTCTGCGTTTTTCCTCCAGAGCAACTTAAAAAGAAGAAGAAAAACATGGATCCAGCCATCCAAATCCTCCATGATGCTGCTGTTGAGAACAAGGTTGAAGCCCTCATCCAGTTAATCCAAAAGGACCCAAAGGTTCTTGAAAAAGCCAGCTTGAGTTGTGAAGATAAGAACCCTCTTCACATTTCCGCCATGTTTGGGAACATCGAGTTCGTCCGGGAAGTTCTGAGACTGTGCCCGGAGATGTGCTTGGCCGGAGACCGGCTCGGGAGAACCCCTTTACATCTGGCGGTCATCTGGGGCAGGTCGGAAGTTGTGGAAGAGTTAGTTCGGGCGAGGCCGCTGGCGGCGCGTGAAAGGATCGCCGGCGCCGGAGGGAACGTTCTGCATTTATGTGTGAAGAGCAATCAACTGGAGGCTCTGAAGTGTGTGGTTCAGAACATTAACGATGGTGATTTTTATAACCGCAAGGATGATGACGGGATGACCATTTTACATCTTGCCGTTCTGGATAACAAAATTGAGGTAAACACCTTTATCTTTTTATATTGTTGTGACTCAACTTCATAAAATAATAATTAAGGCAAAGATAACTAATTATCTGTATACTCCTTCTCGATTAGATGGAATAATATTTTTTCTTCCTTCTACATGAGGTTACTTGACCAAACATTTTACTATTTTAAGATATAATTCTATACATTTTTAAAAATTATATTATATTATGATAAGAAAATATAAATTTAATTAATATTTGTTGGATAAATCTAAAAAGATGTAGCATGATTGCACTTTGTAGTCAAAATTTACTGATTTTTATTGAAAAAAATAGTTTGATGAAGTAAATTCTGAAAGGAATAAAATACAATTCAATAGAGTTTTACTTTTTACTCTTTAACATACATTTTTACTACCATATTACATTATGATGACAACAAACAGTTAAACAACTCTCCATATATTAATTAATTGACTTTCATTATCTTACACAAATTGCTTGATACATTTAGTGTTGTATAAACTTTTGTGTCCACTTTATTATCAATCATAGAGAAACATGTCCTATATTATCAATCATAGAGAAACATGTAATCCCTCCGTCTCATTTCTATTTACACTGCAATTATTATCACTTTGTTTAAAAAAATATGTTTGGCCCTTAATAGATTTACCTACGTATAATAACGGCAAATAAAAAGTTGATATTTGAAAGCTACTTGTTACGATGAATTATACAATATCACACACAATAATAATATTGCTAATAAATCTATTTAAATATGCGATCAAATTTTAATAACAAATAGTATTAAAAAAAGTAAGGGGTAAATACAACTGGAACCGATGTAATTGAAGAGTTTTGGACCTGGTCACTGTCGAGTGTTTTGATGTGACTGTAGCGTTAAGGCCTATGGGTGCCGTACTTTAAAATAGTTGACTAGTCAACAATATTTAGTCAGCTTATATTCAATTGAAGAACAACAACACAACTTAGGTGTAGTCAAGTTAGGTTTAATTTCATCACATTTTATCACTAATAAACTAAATTCAACACTAATAAACTAAATTCAACATCAAATTTGACATTACTCGTGTGACAAGTTTTAAAAACTGTTATAGCATCCATTACTTGTGATGCAAAACTGACTAGTAGTTATCAGGACCTATTTAAGTACGTGTCTTGCAAAACTCTCGCATGATAAAACCATGAATAAACTACAAATAAAGGGAACGTAAAATACGAACCATTTATTTAGGGATTAGGGTATAGTTTATATTTTTTCTAGGTCAATTTCAAATCAAGGACTGAAATTGAAAATCAACAAAAAAGGAAAACTATTTAAAAAATACTATTCCCTCTATCCCTGCTAGATTTGCAGCAAGAGAAAGAGGGAGTAAAATTTTTTGACATGTCAAATAACAATAACACCCTCAACCATTGCTCACACCAACCTCTTCACTACTACCACCTCTCCTTTCATGTGCCTTCATCTACTACTTACCAAAAAAACACCTTGCCACCACTATACAGTCTGCCACCACCACCACACAAAATCACCCTGCCACACTTGAAATCTCCGCCACCACTACCTCGCCACCATTGCAACTTTCACCAAACCACTATTACCAAAGAGAGCTATCATAAAACTTTTTCTGTAACACTTATTAAAAATGTTACGATAGGTTATAAAGTGTAATTTAAACCTTTAAAAAGTGTTACATAAATGTTGAAAAGTGTTGCCTAAATTTTGAAAAGTGTTGCGTTAGATCTAATGCAACACCACCTAAGATAATATTTGTAAAAGTGTTGCTAATGTTAAAGAATAAAATCATTAAATAGTAAAAGTAACCTTCTATACCCATTTAGGAACTTTCATTTTAAAGAAGAACCGTCCAAAGTTTTTGTGATGAGTGATTCTCTTGAAAGACGGTCATTCCATAAATTATGAAAAAAAATCAAGGTTTAAACTACAAATTTAAAAAATTTAAGATAAAATTTTTGCCTTGCATTAATCAAGTCATAAACTTATAACTATTGCATGTTGCATAATAAAATTTTAATATTATTAAGTAATATTCACATAATATTGGTTAATATATATTGTAACTAAAAAATTTCGTCTTTTTATAATTTTAATTCAACTCCATCTTTCCACATGCCTATGGAAATGCGTTATTTCCCAAAATTTTACCTTTTATGATTTTATAAAATAAATTTAAAGTAAAATAGCTAGGAAATGTCACAAAATAAGATATCCAACTGCTTGTAGCCATTCTGTAAACATACTTTTACTCTCTCACCCTCTGTTTAAGATTCGTAAGATTGTTACTTTCCGTTTTTGTTTCAATCAAAAGGTTCATACTTTTTTATTTGAACTGAAATTTATAATTAAAATTTGATTAATTCATTTTAAATTCTTTTACCTTCCCTATCACATCAGCGTAAATAAATGTTAGTGAAGAAAAACCTTTATACTGGGATGGGATGGGATGGAGGGAGGATATTAAATCTGTATCTGATTGAAAAACATCGACATACTAATTTTTTGAGTGACATGCAGACTATAAAATTCTTGCTGGAAAAGGGCATGGTAGAAGTGAATGCAAAGAATGCAAACGATAGCACAGCATTAGACCTTGTCCAACGAGAAAACAACTCAGAAATCACCCAAATGCTTCAACATGCCGGAGCCAAACGCGGCCATGACTCTTCTGATTCTGGAAACACCCCAGAATGGCTATCAAGGAAAAGGGACGCAATAATGGTGGTGGCATCGCTCATAGCAACAATGGCTTTCCAAGTCGGTGTAAATCCCCCCGGCGGCGTTTGGCAGGAGGACAAAACAGATCATGTTGCAGGAACCGCGGTGATGGCAAACAAGCACCCGAATTACTACAAGAACTTCATCAGGGCTAACACGGTGGCCTTCGTGTCGTCCCTCAGCACAATCTTGTTCCTGATCAGCGGTCTGCCGTTCAAAAACAGGCTGTTTTTGTGGGCTTTGATGGTCATTATGTGGCTCACCATCACTGCCATAGCTACAACTTATGGCATAGCGATCGTAATTGTGACGCCCAAGGCTTCTAGCAGGCAGTTGAGCCATGTGATCGAGACCGCGGTTACTGTTTGGTGTGGGGTGATGTCCCTGTTGCTGTTAGGGAACACTGTTCGGTTGATCAATCGGTGGCTCAAACGAACTCACGGCGTTGATATGTTGAAGAAGATGGGTGGTTATATTGGGTGTTCGGACACTAAAGTGGAGGGTAATAAGAAACAAGCAAGTCTTCAAGCAATACAATGTCAGAGTGTGTAGGGTATTTGTCTAGAAAAATAAAGCGGCAATAAAATTTGGGGGTGTGTAACACATTGAGTCTATGGTGTGTAATCGATTTGCACAGTAAAATCGGATAAATATATTTGAATCGAGTACTAAACGCTTTTCGAAAACAATATATAGCACACTACCAAGCAGAGGTGTGATTCGAGTCATCGGGTTGGGTTCGTATATGGTTGGAAATGGTTCGGGTTGAAACAGGTCGGGTTCACTACTACAAACTAAAACTATTGGAACATTTTGAAAATGTTGTTTTAAGTGTTAAAAATGTTTAGTGGGATCTATTACAACACTTTTGCAAATATTATCTTAGGTGATATTGCATTAGATCTATGCAACACTTTTCAAGATTTAGGTAGTAACATTTTCCCAAAGGTTTAAATAACCTTTTATAAGTTATTGTTTAACAAGTGCTGCTAGAAAAGTGTTACGTTAACTCTAATTTATAGCGGTTGAAACGTGTTGATTTCTATTTGTCAGGTCGTGTCAAGTCAGGTCGGGTTATTATCAGGTTTGTCGTGTAATTTTTATACTTAGTTAGGTCGGATTGGAATATTATCGGGTTGGATCGGGTCGAGTTATTTCCAGGTCGGGTTACTGTCGTGTCATTTTTTGTACATGAGTTTTGTTCCTGTCGGATCATGTCTGTTATTTTCATAATGTTTCATAATGGATCCGTGTATATTTCGGGTTAATTTATTTTGGATCAGGTTATTATACTGCTCGATTAAATTCGGGTTGATTTAGCTTATGTTTCAATGATACTATTGTTACAATTGCATTTTTATTAACTTTTGTTTCGTTGTAACTTGTAAATTTTTGTTATAATTTATTAAATATATTATGGAAAAAGTGTGCTTTTAACCATATTATTTGCAAAAGTTCCAATAAAGCTATGTAAAATTTGTAAGTGCGAAATTAACCCTAAGATTTTGAGCAATTGTGTAAATATACCCAAATTTCACTATTCTGGTGTAAACTGAAGGAATGCAGACGTTGATCTAATCTAAAAAGACAAAAAGACCCATACCACATTCTACCCCCTAATGTTTATCTTCTTCTACGAACACTTATGAGAACCTCCTGCGAGACCCATCTGCGAGCTTCGTCGAATCTAGCTTGTCCGCTCGAATCCAGGTTCGACGCTTGTGTCACCGGTGAAAACACGGTCGAACAGGGTTGTTCGAATACAAGTTCAAATTCCTTGGTCGTGGGTTAGAGAGAGGGGAGAGAGTTTCAGAGAGAATCAATGGGTTGTGTGGTGGCGAGGAGAGAAGAAGAGGTAGGGGAGGGGCGATGGTGGCATGTGGCGGGGGTTGTGGTAGATGACGAGAATTGGTTATGTGGCAGCAGGGAGATAAACAGGGGAGGAGAGGGGTGGGGGTGGTGCAACGTGGGTTGTGGTGGCCAGAACCAAGTCGCTGGTGGCAGGGGCTATGGTAGCGAGAACTAAGAGAGGGGGCGGTGGCTGTGGTGCAAGAATCAAGTCAGCGGAGGACAAAAATTTGTTCTCGTCAGTGAAATTGGTTCTCCGACATTGACGTCGGTGATGTGTAAGAAGATCCAAAATAATATATTCCATTAGTTTATTTTTCAATTTTTAAAACCAGGGGTATAATTATCATTTTATCAAATTCTGGCCAAATTGGCCGTTGACAAATTGGTCAACAAAATCCAGGGTTAGATTGACACTTTACGATTTTACAAGGTTATATTTGTAGTTTCGACCAAAACATAGGGTTACTAACGCACTTTACCATATATTTTTTTAATGTTCCTTTGCAAATTGGTTATTGAAATCAACATTTAGTCGACTCTCTAATTCAAATTCAAAATTCTAATTAGGCATCTCTCTTTATTTGACTATTATTTATTTGATTTATAATCTTAATCATGCTCGTGCATTTTTACCTTAACCTTGTGTATTTAGATTTCTTAAGAGTTGACTTTACATAATCATATATGTTGTAATATGAATCTCCTTACGAAAACTCTGGGTGCAGAATTTGTAAAAGCATTCTTAACGAGGGTTGAACAAAGCACTATCTTTCAATTGAAGATAACACAAAAGAAATCCAATCAAAAACACAACTTTAAAAAACCTGGCTAAGACAAGGGACAAATTCACACACAACCCAAGCACTAGTTGCATGAATTGTTCACTAAAATCTCGCAAGTTCTAGTCCCACAATTTTGAAGGATAAACTCGCAAGTTTAAGGATGCTCACAAGCACAGAGTAATAAACTCAAAATTCTGCAATATAGGATTGATAAAAGTTTCATTAAAAATGTTGAGAGTCACCCCTATTTATAAATTGTAATTCGGCCTCTTTATGAGAAAAAGATGACAAAATTCAACTAGCTAGGATTTAATCTGAACTGTTTTTAGAAATCAAAATTCTAATCAAAATACATGTCCTAAACTACTAAGAAGCTTGGACAAACTATTCTTACAAGAATGGCCACATTCATAGAATCATATCATATCCTATCAAATCTTATCTAAATGTATCTAATCTAATCAAATATAATATTTTACTATTACAAGAATTTTGAGATTATTCCTTACAATAATACACTACCTCACTAAAAAAATCAGTGGGAAAAAGAGTGTAGTGTTAATCCCCCTAAACCCTAATCTCCAAAATACACTAAAAATCCTAATCAAACCATAATTTCAAAATTAGGTTTAGGATACCCCAATTCAAAATCTATGTACAAATCTTTCAAGAGGGTTTCAAAATCTTTGGATGCTCTTCATGTACTTGAACAATCAAAGAATTCAACGCTTCATCTCTAACTTTCTTCCGTTCTCTTGATATCGGACCAATAAATTCACTTAGAGGATTTCTAACATAACCTTTGAAGCATTGATCTAACTGAGGTACGATCCGTGCGGGTGACACAGTCCGTGCAGTTGACATGATCTGTGCGAGTAGCACGACCTATTCCAGAGGCACGGTCCGTGCTGTTTCTGGATTCATATCATGTAGACTCTTAATAAATAAAAATCATACTTGTATGAATCTCCTTGTGGAAATTCTGGATGCAAAATTTTTGAAGAAGCAATCTCTATCAAGGTTGAACGAAGCAACCTCTTGAATTTAAGAAGATACAACTGAAGTCTCATATAAAACACAACTTTAGATCTTCACTAACATAAAGGTTGAAATCCCTAAACCTAAGCACTGCACGAATTGTTCACTAAAATCTCGCAACTTCTAGTATCATAATTTTGAATGGTAAAACTCGCATGTTTTAAAGATTGCTCGCAAGCACAAGATTAATAAACTCAAATTATGAATTATATGATTGATCAAAGTGTAATTAAATTCGTGCAAAACCTTCCCTATTTATAGGGTTTAATTCGAATAGAAAATAAAAGAATAGATGACAGAATTCAGCTAGGATTTGATCTGAGTCCTTGCTGAATTATAACTGTCTTTGGAAACTACGTCCTAATCAAAATACATGTCCTAACACTACTTGGAAGCTTGGCCGAATTCTTCTAACAATAATGACCAGATTCATCGAAACTAATCTTATCTAATATATTACAAGAATTTCGAGATTAAACCTAATGTTAATACACTACCACACTAAAAAAATTCAGTGGGAAAAAAAATGTAGTGTTAATCTACCTAAAACCCCAATTTCAAAAACAATGAAATAGGAAACCCTATTCAAACCATAATTTCAAAATCAGGAATAGAAATTAAAAACCATGAAACCCTAAATTCTTTCAAGAGTATTTTGGATTACTAGGCCCCTCTTCATGTATATGAATAATCAAAGCATTCAACGCCTCATCTCTAAGTTTCTTCCCGGCTCTTATCATTCGACCATTCAAATCACTTAGAGGATCATTGACATAACCTTTGAATATTTGATCCAACGCAAGCACGGTCCATGCAGCTGCGGGTAGCATAATCCATGCGGATGCGGGTGACACAACCCATGAAGTTGGCACGATCCGTGCAACTTCATCTTCTGGATTCATACCATTCCCTCCATGATCGAAAGGTTTCATTCTCAAAATTGAATCATCTTCAAATGTTTAAGGAGATAAATTAACAACATTGAACATATAGACTAGCCTAGGTTCATTGTACTGCTCCCTTTTGTAACCTATAAATTACACATATGAAGAGAAACAAGGCATGGTGAATTGCTTACTTTCATCATCTTTCAGGGTCGAAAAAGAAAGTCACCAAAATTTGGTGGAATGCTCTAAAATCCCACATCGTACATTAAATTCTAATCATTTCCGAAATAATGTTCAGCTATCGAAACCTGCGTCGATAATCACGGTGACGCATTGACCCAAGACTATGCTCTCGATCACTGATCTTTAGTCTCTTGGAACACCTCTCAATGTCAAAAATGAACAAATCTTCCGATATCTGAACTCAAAACCCACATGTTGAATACTACTCCCCAGTCTCACTACTATTGACCACTCAATTTTTTCATGGTTTTCAATGATCATCTTTGACCGTCAATATCTCGAGTTACATAAATTAATTTCGTGTAAAATTAATATTAAGAAAATAGATGTTAAGATGAATCTAACAATATCTCACATTATTTTTTTATCACATATATATATATATAAACTTATATTAATGGTTAAAATTTACTAAATTGACTTTGAAAAAGTAGAGTAGCCAAAACTGGTAGAATGGAAGATATAATACACTTCTAACTTCGGAAGTTTCAAACCTAACAAGATCTATTAATTGTTGGAACATTATTTGTCAAAAATATGAAAATATAGGATAAACTTTTGGAAAATACCGTATTTCCATAGGTTTATGAAAAAATGGTATTTAATTAGAATAATAAAAAGTTAAAAGCGTTTACTTGCAATAATAAAAGTTTATTATGCAACGTGCAGTAATTATAAGTTTATAATCAGATCAATGCAATTCGAAAACTTTATTTTTATATTTTTTAATTTACAATTTAAATCTAGATTTTTTTATAGCCGATGGTCTTTCAAGGAAGAAGTCAAAATATAAAACTACCACGCTAGCTAGGTGAAAAGTGGACCTGGCAAGCAGAAACTTTGTCTCCTTCCAACGGTTACCATCGCCAACGGCTACCACGCCACCGCCAACGGCTACCACCGCCAACTAAACCCACCGCTGTAACGGACACTTCCCAACCAACAGCAGCCCAAATCCGGTCATCTCCTCCACTGCACCACATGGCGGCTCCGCCTAATGGCGAGAGCCCGCCTTCATATGCTCAGATGGCCGGAAACCTAATTCCCAAAGCTCAGAAGCCACAATCTCAATTGCTCCTCCGACCTACTACGGAATTCAAAGGAGAAATCGCAGTATTGTTCGACGACGATGAGATTGACAAACTCTCAGAGCCCTTCAGGAAACATCTCATCGGCAAATTCTCTAGAGGCAGACCGACACTCGATTTCATCCGCCACCAATTCAAACGAATCGGTTTCAAAAGTGACCCAACTATCACAGCTCTCGACCATCGCCATGTCTTCATCAAGTTTGAGGTCGAGGAAGACACGCAGCGCTGCTGGATAAAACACAACTGGAACATTGGAGGTCACCTAATGAAGGTTCTCAAGTGGACGAAAATTTTTGATGTCAACGAGGAACCTCCGATAGTGCCAATCTGGGTAACATTCGAGTATCCCCCTGCTTACTTTCTACACCCAGATTCCATTCCCCATCTAGCTAGCAGATTAGGTGATTTAATCTTTGCTGATCCTCCAACAATGAATCTTTCTAGACCATCCACCATTCGCTTATGCATAGAGATGAATCTCACAGGCCATTTCCCTAACAGAATACGGCTGGGGTCCAAAACCGATAGTAGATGGTACAATATAGTTTACGAGGATCACCCGAGTTACTGTTTGACATGCTGCAAGATTGGCCACTCTCAAATGGATTGTAAGATCGGGCAGAAACCCTCCGGCCAGACCAGGTTCCGGGAGAACAGGAATGGTAATTCTAAACCGAGTGAGCCGAAGCAAGATGAACAGAACAAGGGTATAAACAACACAGACCCTACGAGCACAATGGTACCAACCGCGAAGGTAAACCTTCAACACACGGTCTGGAAGCAAGCCTCACACTCTGTTCTCCCTGGTACTGCAAAGGTTAACACGGATTCCGACGAAGAGATTGAGGTCTTCGAAGATGCTGTTGAGCAAATTAAGCCACCCGAGCCTCACAGCATGAATAACACCCCTACCATCCCCACGGTTAAGGATCACCATACCCCTACCACTGAGACTAAATTCGGGTGGACACTAAGGACTCCGAAGTCAGTTACTGTATACAGAAAGAAGGCAACGGTTCCATCTGCTAGGAACTCCAACAGCTGCAAGTCTCTAGATGATCTCTCACACGGGAAAGCTGGGCTACACAACAGAGTCATAGATAGAGAGAACCTAACAAGTGATCTTAAGGCTTTCAGCAACAGGTTTGCCGCTTTGTCTCATGATCCACAGATTGACAATGGAACGGATGCTGATAGTGAGGTGGACGCGAACAACATGGCTACGGTCGAACGGGATGATGATGAAGGTGTTCATGCGACTGAGAAATACTTGGATAAACCACAACATGAATTCAACAATAATATCGAGGGTCTTACACATCCGGAGTTTACAGAAGATAACCCAAATAGGGCCCTCGCCGGCCAGGCTTCTCTGGTTCAACCATTCACTGATCAGGACGAAAATATGGTGGCCACGAAGGAGCCTCCTCAAGGATCCACTGGTGAAGGTACCCCTGAAATCTCACACTCTGGTAGAAGCTTCTTTAATTCTCCTAACTTGATAATGACGCGAGCAAAGAAAAAAAACAATGTGTCAAATGATTTGTAGACTACTGACATGGAATATTAGAGGATTACAGAAAGGTCTACTTAGATTAAAAAAACTTATAGCACTTCACAGACTGCAGATTCTCATCATAGTGGAACCTAAGCAAGATATAGCCAAAATGGATTTCTACATGCATGCTTTAGGATTTCAACAAGGTCAGGCCTTAGACGATGGACATATTTGGGTAATGACAAAAACGGATTATAACATGCAGGTTCTACATAAACATGATCGATTTCTTCATCTTCAGTTATCTCACCCCCCTTCTAACACTGATTTCCAACTTATTGCTGTTTATGGTTATCACAGTAGATCGGATAGGTCCCTCTTATTTTCTGATATAGAATCAAGGCTCACACACACTGCAGGACCTCTTATCCTTACCGGTGACTTTAATATATTCAGAAGCTTAGGAGAATACAAAGGTAGATCCAATCCAGACCTAAATGCCATAAATGACTTTGACACTTTCTTGATAAATAACAACCTGATTGAAATCAACACATCAGGTAATCTATTCACCTGGTCGAATGGTAGGGCAGGACACAATAGGGTGGCCGAAAGACTAGATAGAACCTTAGGAAACAAGGATTGGTTTGATAGATACCAGGTTTCATCTGTTCAGGTCTTAGGCAGGGGCACATCTGATCATAACCCACTTCTGCTGAATGCTAATACCTCTACCACCATAGCTGCAAAACCATTTCGTTTCCAAAATATGTGGTTCAATAGGGAAGATTTGATTTCTGTTATAGAACAGGATTGGGCCAAGCCTACCTCAGGCCAGGGAATGGTGGCTTTTGGTCTTAAATTAAAGAGGCTAAAAATTTGTCTTCGAAAATGGAATGGGCAGACTTTTGGGAATGTCTTTGAGAATGTAATTAGGGCTGAACAAATCATTGCTGATCTAGAGAGGGATTTAGATGCCACAGGTGAAATGGAAGTTAGAATCAAACTAAATGAGGCAAATGCAAACCTTACCAGATCTCTAGTTGAACAACAATCCTTCTGGAAACAGAAGTCTAGAAAGAAATGGATGAAAAACGGGGATCTGAACACAGCCTTCTTCCATAATAGTGTTAAATCGAAACATGCTAGACTAAGAATAAATAAGATTCAGAGAGAGGATGGCCAATGGTTAGATGATCAGGAAGAAATTGGGAAATATGCAGCCTCCTTCTTTGAGACCTTGCTCACTGATGATACTTCTGATCACTCAGGAGCTGATATGGAAAAATTTCTAACATTCATCCCCAAAGTGATCACTGAAGAGGACAATGCTGAGCTTTTAAAACCAGTTCTAATGGAGGAATTACATAAGGTAGTTTTCAGCCTTGGGGAGGAGAGTGCACCGGGCCCGGATGGTTTTCATGGATTATTTTTTAGAAAGGCTTGGGATATAATTAAGCTAGACCTATTGCAAGCGGTCAAAGAGTTTATGTGTGGTGTTCATTTGCCTAAATCTTTCTCTAGCACACTAATAACTCTCATTCCCAAAACTCAAACCCCCAGTAGACTCACTGAATATAGGCCCATAAGTCTCACAAATTTCACGAACAAAATCATATCCAAGCTTATCTCAGAAAG
>JAULKM010000009.1:5114034-5137081 GCA_032355605.1 Rubia tinctorum
CCACGTTTTGACTCGTGGCCTTCAATCTTCTACCATCCTTTCAAATGGCCTTCAATAAAATACTCCAAAGTACTTACTAGAAATCTATAAATTAAGCTCACAAAAATGAATCTAAATGATCGAAATGACCAAAAATCCATCAGACTCAAAAGAGGTTACAAAATGAAGGAGTTAGATACAAAAATCGAAAAATAATTATCTAAACCCATTATGATGTAAACCTACCTAAATCTAGCAATCTTCCAACAATTTTTTTTTGAAAAAGAATTTAAATGTTTCAGAAAATACATGCATTTGACGTCTCATCAAATCCCCCACACTTAAACTTTAATAGTCCTCGAGCAAACAAGAACAAGCAAAGACCTAAGAGTAAATTAGCATGCAATGGTTCTCACAAAATGTCCAACATTTTATTCCTAGACATAAGAACCTCTCACACTCTCACATCCCAAAGCCTAATATAATCTAAACAACCATCATACCTATCAAAGGTAAGGTACAAAATACAAGTATAAAACTAGCTTACTCTACCAAAGAAGCTACCAAATAGACAAACTAAGAGACGTATAGAATGTTTCAATTTCTCTCATTTTGCATAGGAGCCCTCTCGGGTTTCCATCCTACCTTCACACTTTTTATTTTCTTTTCAATGCACACCCTCACATTTTCCACACCATTTGGCCTCTCATTTTTTTAATAGGTCTCCCTTTTGGGGTTTTAACCTATCTGGGCCTCTCAATTTTGCCTAAATTGCCCTTTTGGGTTTTCAACTTAGCGGTAATTGTTTTTCAAATAGAACAAATAAAAGTAGAGCACATGCACACTATAATACAATACACTGAGATATGTTTCTCTCCCCCACACTTGAAACACACATTATCCTCAATGTGATAAAAGGACAAGATAAAGAAATAAGGGAGAAAGAAAAAAGAACAATGCATAACCAGGACCTTAAAGGTCCTTTCCGGTGGTAGAAATGCTCATTCCTCAATGAATGTTATCTCCTCCATGTTCTCAAACTCCATCTGATATGCAACCTCGACCCATCCATTGCAAATCCACAACTATGCAAATCTCGATCAACACCACAAAAGGCAACAACTAGTAGTACTCTTAGATGGTATTTTTTGTGGTGGTTTTTGGTGGTGGATTGTGGTTTTTGGTAAGATTTTTAGGAAAAGGGTTAGAGATTTTTTTTCAAAATAAAAAATCTAGTAAAATAATTTAAAACTTAGTTTGTCTCTCGAGAAGCTCCGTATATTTAAGGTCGTCGGCACGACCCTAATGTTATCCATATGGTTAAAGTCTGAAACCCTCCACTATGAGCTTCCAAAAGTAGAGAGGTGGGGGTTGAAATCCTTGAAGGAAAGGATTTTGTGGAGGTAGAGTTTGTCTTAAAGGAGATGGCTTCCCTATTATCCCCTTCAAGAATTTCAAAAATTGTGGAGTTGGTTCAATTGGTGGAGGTGGGGGTAATGATGGCAAGAATATTGAATGTAGGACAATCACCCCTTGCTCAGCTTCTTTGCCGTCAACAACCAACTCCTCATCCTCTCGGACCTCATCTTCAACTTCCTTCACCACCTTTCCCATCCAGGTCAATTGATTTGCCCTTGGCTCCGGGCTCACCTCCGATTTTGATGGAAGCTTGCCTAAATCTCTAGCCTCCAACCGAGCCACAGAAGATGCTATTTGACTAACTTGGATTTTGAATCTCGCGGAAGAGCGGTCCTCCATGTTTGCAATTCTAAAGGTGGTTTGGTCTTCCAAGTTAGTGACCATATATTTTATAGCATGCAAGAGCTCCTCATACTCCGACCCTGACTTTCCTTCTCGAGGGTTAGATGACCTCTCATCCCTTGGGTAGGGTTGTTGTGGCGTGGTATAAGGTGATGAACACCAATCATATTGCTCATAGTGTTGTTTTCCAGTGCATTCCCATACCACGAACCCGGATTATCACTCCACTCCGGATTGTAAGAATCATAGTATGGATACCATTTTTGAGATCCCTGACCTTGGAAACCAACAACTCCAACCTCTTCATAGCATTCTTCATGATACCCTTGGTTTTGAAAATAAAGGGTTCAATTCTCCTCGCAGTGCTCCTCTCTCAACCAATAGCAAGACTCGGTAGGATGGTCGGAATGACAAATCCTACAAAAAAATTCTTGTTGGGCCTCTTTTCTTATCACGAGTTCCCTCAAGGTGAGCTATTCCATTTTTTAAAAATAAAATTTGGAATAGTAGTGAAAGAATTCTCGGTAGAAGTACACCAAGAACTCAAGCAATACATACTTTGAACAAAAGAAAATAAAAACAAAGAAGCACAAAGAATTTGGGGGTCGTAGTGCAGAGGTTCTCGGTTCTTAGAGTAAGCATGTACCATAAACCAAGAACAAAGGCAATACGTCCTTCCAAAAAACAACAAACAAAAAAGCAAGCATAAGTTATAAACAAACAAGAACACTCAAAGAGAAACACAAAACACAATGAACTACACTAACACTCAACAAAATACAACTTTTCCCCGGCAGCGGCGCCAAAATTTAGGAAGCCGTTGTCGTGCTTCTTAAAGATAGTATTTATAGGCCCTAAATGAGGCTAACTACTAGAAAGTAGATAGTAGCAAGTACAGGTCGTCCATGAGGAAAAGTGGATTTTATCGAGTGTTAAACGTAGCTAAAAAGCACATGAAAAATTCACTCTACGTGTGTGGTAACTAAGATGGGGATTTTGATTTTAGAAAATACTACAACTACTTTAAAAGCTAGATTAACCAACAATTAGAGAAAACAATATAACTACGAACACACTAGCACGAAAGATGTAATTAAGATGATAACGAGTTTTGGGCGCAATAGGTTTACATTTCTAGTTATCCTTTAATCATCGACTAATAATCCTATTTTTATGAATTAACCACATATTGTGGAGAACTTGTCAACACCTTTCAAGTGAAGACATTTCTCACCTCTCCTCGGTTCTAGTTAAAGTGGGCGATCTGCTCCACACAATAACCCTTACCCTCGGGTCACTCTAGACGATCGGCGTCATAGACTACCCCGAGAATTGCAATAAACATGAAGATCCAACGCATCTACCACAGTGTCCTACAAGCGAGAAACATAGAGATAGCACAAGTATATCTACTAACAACGACTACGAGCATCGACCTTCATGCTAGAAGTTGTAAGTGAGCCACATCGATAATTAGGCAAACCCATTCAAATTCATGGTAAACCTAAGAAATTTCAACAATCATAATTAGTTGTCACCCTTAATTACAACCTAATTTCAATCAAAAATAATCACATCGACAAAATGACAAATTCTTCCGGATTTGACTAAAAACCTAGCAAACAATCAATTCACAATCTTCAGCTAGTTGATCATCTGAGTCTAAATCAAGCATTAATCACACAACAAAACACAAAACATACTTGATAATCAAAGAACAAAATAGGATAGACCAAATCTCACAAATTCATGCTAGAAATGCGTATCACCAAGAGTATATTTAGCCTAGATTATGAAAACTCATAACATAATAGCAAGAATCCATGGTAAACATAGAGTAAAAGATGAAGAATAAAAGAACCCTAGTGCTTTGGGGAGAGTTTTCAAGTGTATGAATGAAGAGAGTGTTTTTGAGGTTGAAAAATGAAGATAATGCTGCCCAAATCCATCCGCTGCGGGCCGCAAGACATATATGCGGCCCGTGGAGTAGAATCTTCCCCCGTTCTTCTTTCTATCATTACGAGTGAATCGTTCATCCATTTTGCGAGTTCTTGTAGTCGTTTCGATAGTGATCGCGAAGACAAATCCAATGGTACAACCCTCAGAGGCTGGTTCTTCTCGGATCATTCCCAGAATACGGTTCAAACTTCCGGATCGCAATTCATCCACTTTTTCGTCTTCCTTCTTCGACCATTTTATCTTCTGCCACGTTTTGACACGTGGCTTTCAATATTCTACCATCCTTGCAAATGACCTTCAATAAAATACTCAAAAGTACTTACAAGAAATCTACAAATTAACCTCACAAAAATGAATTTAGATGATCATAAGGACTAAAAATCCATTAGACTCAAAAGATGTTACAAAATGAAGGAGTTAGATATGAAAAAACAAAAACGTTTATCTAAACCCCCTTATGATGTAAATTTAGCTAAATCTAGCAATTTTCCAACAAAAAATTTTTTAAAAATGTTAAATGTTTTGAAAAATACATGCATTTGACGTCTCATCGGTATTCGCCCGCGATGTTCTTGCTCAGGCTATGGGAAATCAGACGGATTTGGGTAAAAAACTGTTGAAATTTGGGTGGAAATTCTAGGATACGAGGCGACGGATTTCAGGCATTGAGGCGACGAGCCGATGGGTTTCTGGATAAAAATCAATTTTTTGGGATAAATTGATTAATTTATGGCATCAAGGCGACGAGCCGACGAATTTATGGGAGGATTGATTTCCAGCAGTGTTTGAATTTTAGGCCGGCGGGTCGGGTTCACATAGAGACGGAGCGTGGGGGATGCTGAACCATGTCAAATTGGATTTAAATTGGATCAAAATCGAACCTAACAATATGGATCAGATTGTGTTTGGGCCTATGTTTAAGTCTCTAATTAATTATTAAAACATCACATAAAAAATCATTAACATCAAATAACAATAAATAATTAAATGACTATAGTTAAACATTAAATTAAAAGTATTATAATATATATTAAATTTAAATGGTTAAACATCAAATTAAAATAATTAAACATCAAACTAAAATAGTTAATAGTCAAATGAAATTTAATTAAAATAAATAATAACAAATAAATAAGATATTATGCATATAAAACAAATGTAGTTAAACATTAAATAAATGTATTAAAAATTCACATCAAACAATAATAATTAAACATAAAATAAAAAATCTAGACATCAAATAAAAATATTTAAAAAATACACATCCCTTAAAAATAATTAAGCATCAAATGAAAAAGCTAAAAACTCATATAGGAAAATTTAAACATCAAATAAAACACTAAAATATGCATCAAGTTAGAATATATAGTTAAAAACCAAATAAATTAAATGAATATATAATTAAAATAGGAAAACATCAATAAATACACATGTGATTTTAAAAACATTAAAGTATGCATCAAACTGTGACGCTGATATCAGAAAAAATGAAACATCACCGTTGAACCATCAAATGATACACTAAATAAAAATATGATATTTAAAAAAATATGAATATAAAATGTTTAAAGCTAAAAAACAAAGAAATCAATCAAAATGTGATAGTATAAATTAGAAATTAAAATTGAAGATAATGAAATATTTCTAACTAGTGTCAACATGTATAAAGTGTCAAAAATCATCACGCAAACACAATATTTACAATAAAAGATCAAAATTTAACTTTAAAACAAATGAATTTAGTAAAAAAATAAATTTTGAAAAAACATCATTAGGTTTGGTTGAAACATCAAGCACTGAAAATGAAACATCAAGTTCGGTATAAAAAACCGCGCATTGCACGGAAATGAGGTAAAAAATTATTCACGAATTTCTCTGACCCGGATTCTTGATCCGCGAGATTTTTATGACCCAAAATTATTGATTCCCCAATTATTTATGGCTATCAGCCCTCCCCCCCCCCCCCTCCCAAAGTGGTATTTCCACTCATATCCCTCCTTCCTCTCCCAAACTTTGTTAAATTATATTTGGAACCACATTTCTAATTAAATTTCACTGTATTGCACATTAATCTTTTGTCTCCCTATGAGACGATCTCGCACAAGATTTTGTCAAGTTCATATGTATAAAACGTTTGTGGATCATTTTAATGACTTTGTTTGGACCCATTTTTATCTAAACTAATTTGAAATTAATGGCTAAATAGCTTTGTACCACATAAACACACACTTACAATTAGCATCGATATATTAGTTCACGTGTTTAAAATATTTTTCAATCAATTTAAATACTTTTTAGACCTCCCCTCTTATCTAAACTATTTTTAAATCATATTCTTAAATTACAATCTAAATCAATATTTATTACATAGTCATTTACTTATAATTAAGAAAGATATATTAGTTCATATATTTAAAATGTACGTGGATCATTTTAAAGACTTTGCTTAGACATCCATGTTTATCTAAACTATTTATCTAAATCCTATTTTTAAATTATAATCTGAATTACTATTTACTACATAGTCATCCACTTACCATTAGTAAAGATATATTAGTTCATGTGTTTAGAATGTTTGTTGATCGTTTTAACGACTTTGTTTAGGCCTTCATTTTTATCAAAACTATTTTTCTAAATCATATTTTAAAATTATACATAGTATAAATCTCATTTTACTATATAGTAATTCACTTACAATTAGGAAAGATATATTAGTTCATGTGTTTATAATTAATGTTTGCTGGTCGTTTTAAAAACTTTGTTTGATCTCAATTTTATTGTATATATGTGTTTAGAATGTTTGTAGATCGATTTAATGACTTTGTTTAGACATTAATTTTTATCTGAAATATTTCAAAATCATATTCTTAAACTATAGTATAAATCACATTTTACTACATAATCATACAATTAGGAAAGATATATTAGTTCATGTGTTTAGAATGTTTGTTAATCATTTTAATGACTTTGTTCAAACCTACATTTTTATCTAAATTATATGTTTAAATTATAGTTAAATATATTGGGTCATAAGTTTAGAATGTTTGCCATAAACTTGCCCTCGTTGTCGGCGGATCGTAGCTGGTGGATTCTTGCTCGGATTTTCGTCAACAACGCGGTTGTTCTAACCGGAGATAGGCCCTTTCGCCGCCAGGCCCTCTTGCTGTGCCAACTAGGAAAGTACCGCTTCCACCGCCGCAAGTCATGAGCAACTCCATCGCTGCCGCCGGCGGCCCTCTGAAGAAAAAAAGTGAAGCACAAGGATACTGATGATGAGTTGATTAATAAACAACAAATGCAGCCACCGGACCGGACTGATTGTGGCCGTAAGAAAAGAAACGAAATTGAATCAAGATGGAGAACGATGTAACCAACATGGAGAAAACAGGGGAATGTACCTTAACTTGCCTATTTATTCAGTCCATCCTTTGGTTTTCGGAGGATGTGAGAATCTCGTACAGTATCAAACATTCAATTTTAGAAACATTCATACTTCCCCGTTTCTCTATTTGTGTCACCATAAATATATGTGATTGGATTAGCTGAAAATTATGAGTGAATGAAATTGAAGGTAAAAGGCCAAAATGAGTGAATGAAATTGAAACAATCTTACCAAAAAAAATGAAAAGTGTATTATTTTTTTAAAAAAATCTCAATAACATAAGTATGACAAAAATAGATAAACGAAAGGAGTATGAGTATTTCTAGACAGCTTTTTGAATTGATCTCCTTGTACTTAAAGAAGTCGAAGAAGTGTTATCTTATTGGGGATCACTAGTTTCAAGTCTGAAGCAGCTTGGTTGTTTAATAAAAACGTTTTTAACTTAATTTGGTTTCAGGAATTTTAGGTTGATTTTCATTTCATTTCATTATTAATATAATTATATTTTGTTCAATTTAATTTTTAAAAAATTAAATCTCAAGAACATGTCCTTAGTCTTTCTCAACATCGTTCAATAGCATCTGTGCATTTAAGTCTCATTATATAATCCAAAACATTTAATGAGGAGAAGTTCATAGTACTTAACGATTAGACTAACTATTAAAATTTTATTTTTATAACTTAGTCAGATTATAAATATATATAGAGATTTAATTTATTTTTTATAATTATAAGTGCTATTTCATTGAAATAAACAAAAATAAATATCAAATTATCGTATTAGTCTTACTAATTAAAAATGATTCCATCTGTTAGTTGTTCTAAAATAAGAATTTGTGTTAAATGAGAGAATTAAAATTTTAAAATTCTATGCATTTATGTTATATTTTATAATCTGAACCACTGAATGAGTTGATTGAATTCTAGAAATCTTATTATCATATATCCATATATACATGGATAGTATAGAAATTGTGATAATATCACTCAAATTCTCCTCTAATAAAATCATACCTATGTCGCAGTTTTTTTTTCCTCTCATAAATCGTCTTTAAGACGAGAATTTATAGGGTTCTCATGTCTTTTCTATTAAACTCAATTTCGCACAATATGCAAATACAACATATGATATGGACAAATTTATTTACACTGAAACGTTAGCTAAATATTACTATTATAATCTAAGATTTCAGTGGCTAAAAGATACCCATGTCACACTCAAACTTTCTATTCACGTTAAATTTGATTAAAATTAATGAGAAAATATTTAAAGTAGTATCCATTTTCAATTACATTTCACATTCTAATATGTTATAAAACAAGAATATTCTGGAACATAAAAAAGAATATTATGATATCTAATCTATTCGTAATATTTTTATTCTCGTAATCTTGTCATGTAGTAAAAGGTGGAATCACTCGCTCTTAGAACCCCGTCATTCCGGGATCACAGGTTGATAAGGGGGTTGAACGTGCAACAAACAGCTACAACAACAATAAGTACAACGGTCCCATTTGATGAAGATGTTTTAAATAATGAGTGGGTATCTTGACAGGCGCCTGTCCATAAGGTTAAGAACAGACTAAGGATCAGTTTGCAATTTCAGCAAATTAAGCAATCTCTTCTTTTCAAAATTGAAGCGCGAAGCTTCTTCCCCAAACTCTCACCCTCTGCAAATTTCTCCATTCTTCTTCCTTCCCAAATTTCAATCTCCTTCCCAAACTTCAGTCTATCTCGTTCCCAGACTCCAATCTCCATTCTCTGCAAATTTAACTTCTCCCAACCAACCAAATCCTTCTCCAATCGATTCATTTTTTTCCCGATGAGCTCTTAAACGACCAGTTATTGTCTAGTAAAATTTACGATGAGCTCTTCACCCTGCAACAAGATCTACATCAACGAATGAAATTTTAAACGAATGAAATTTAGTTTCAAGAGAATTAAATTTTGCCTAATAGTGTTACAAAAATGTTTTTTTCACATCTTAGTGAGTTTTTGTTGTTGAATTTCCTTTGATGTAAATGAAATTGTTGTTGAAACTTCTGAATGTATGAATTTTGTTTCTATGTGAATGTAAAAAGCACATGGTAAATATTCAAAAAAAAATAATAAATGTTGTAGAAACTTTATGTATATACTATGCACCTGTTATCTTACAATATGTATCGTTTGTATTAAAACACACACCTATTATTAAAAAATGTGAATATGAATTATGAAACTTTTCCAGGAGATCATGTATAAGTTAATTTAAAATTTGACAAATTTATAATTGTCATATTAACTATGCATTGATTACTTTACAATATGTATTGTTTTAAAAAAAAAGCACGCACATGATTTTAAAATGTCAACTCCTTTTATGAACAACAACATTTGGTCAGGAGGTAGTGCATAAGTTACCTATGAATTGTTTCGGTTTTGTTAAAACATGCATATGTTAACCTACAACTAGTATTTCTTATAATATACTATAGAAAAGAGCTTACAAAATTTTGTAATTTTTTAAAAATCATATGAACTACATTTAATACCTAACAATGTGTACTAATTACATTAAAACTTCTATTTGTTTCAAACACGGGAGAAATTTTTTCTGATTTCAATTAAAGAGATGCCACTAAAAGTCTTGTCGGCATGAAAACAACACATGTAAAAGTCTTGCATACTTTGTATAAAAATCATGCAAATATTGTCGATTTCATACCCAAGAAGAACTCTCGACTCTTGAACAAAGGGCAAGATACGAGATAAATCCTACAAGTGCTCATAACGAAAATCGTCTATTGTGGAATTTACAATTACAACAGTGTTCCTATCTAGATTAACTAACAATGTCTAATACAATAAATCAATTATTAATTTTCAAAGGTAGATCATCTTTGAATTCCTTTGAGTTCAGCGTCACCTTCATCTAAATCAAGTGTGTGCTGAAACTTCTTGTGGGGTCCAATGTTCAATATTGTGTTATTCCATACCACTTCAAGTTTAGATCAAACTCTTGCAAAAATTCATACACAATTAGATAATGACAGTTGCAGCATATAAGCAAACAGGTACAATTTCTAATTTAAAACAAACAATAATCGACAACGAAAATAAAAGTCATACACAATACAACTAACAAGTACACACTGGATACTAACAGATGCAACATATAAGAAAACAAATGCAGCGCATAATTCAAAACAAACAATCAACAACGGATGAAGATAAAAATCCCTTCACATCATTACTAACAAGTATACGCTAAATACTAACGAGTGCAACATATAAGTAAGCAGATGCAGTTGTTACTTCAAAACAATCATCAACAAATGGAAATAAAAACTAATACATAGTACAATTAACAAGCAAACATTGAATACTAACAGATGCAACATATATGTAAACATGTGCAACTCGCAATTCAAAATGAACAATCAAACAACGAATGGAAAAAAAATCATTAACAGTACAACTAACAAGTACACATTGGATAGTAAAAGCTAAAACATATAAGTAAACAAATGCAGCTCGTAATTCAAAACGAACAATCAACAAATTTGTCGTAACAACAATATGACAATTCAAAACCATATAAAAAAAATGCACATAACAACTCCAAACAAAGAAAGACAATGCATATCCAATGCTCAACAAAACAAAGAACATACAAACAGTGACGTCGGAGATGGATAACAAAAACAAGCGGATGGAGAACTGTGGAGAAGGAGCGGAGAGACGCGAAGAATAGGCAAAGAAACAAGCGATGATAGAGAAACGAAGAAGAGGCGAATAATAGGCGTGGAAGAGGCAAATAAATTATTGGAGAGAAAAGAGAGAGATCACCGGAGAGAGAATACGATGCCAACGAGGAGGGGGAGGAGGAAGGTGGTGGCACCGGGGAGGAGGAGGGAGAAGGTGGCATCGAGGAGGAGAGAAAGGTGGCTTTGAGGAGGAAAAGGAAGACGTTGGTGTCGAGGAGGAGGAGTTGATGCATATGTCCATGCTTCTAGATTTTCATATCTCAACTGATGGGCTGACCCTTGAATTTGGATATATTTGTATTAATTGCAAGCATGTCCCTGGCCTGTCCATAAGTTTATGGACAAGCCACATTTCCTGAGACTTTCTTTTAGGATAATATTGGTGGTTCAAAGTCATATTAGGCAATTGGCTTTTCAAAGCCTTAATTTAGAGTTTGGCTGTTTTTTATTTTTCGAATAAGAGGATTTTACTACAGGGGAAAATGGTGTTTCACTGCTATTATTTCACCGATTTTAACTAAAGGCAAAATTTTGGAAAGGACTGTCTAACATAGGCATATGGAAAAATATGATTGAATTAGACTTATGTAAAAGTAAAGATTTATTTGTAATATTAAAAGGTTATTATGAAATGTATAGTAATTATAATTTTATATCCCGATTAATGCAAACAAAAATTTTATCTTGATTTCTTCTAATTTGCAGTTTAAACCTTGATCTTTCTATAACTTATGAAAAGACCGTATTTCAAGAGATGGACACTAAACTAAAACTATTGATAACTGTATTAATTATTTTTCCCAAAATTTTACGTATTGGGCGCCCCTCATCCTCACGTAGAAAAATTTCCACGTACAAATATTCTTGGAGGATTTTATTACTCTCTCCTTTCCCATCAAATCTAGACAATTTTTGTCAACTTTCTCAAGTCATGTTTGACGAACGATAACTTCATTTACGTATACTAATGGTGTGTTAAATTTTGATATTTAAAAATATGTCTGTTTAATACCAGGTGTAAGTTATGTTATAAGAAAGATGTAAAATATGATGTTTCAAATTCACGGGGTTAATTTAATAATACTTTTGATTCGGGGTTATTCTTAAAAGAAGGGCAAAATGTTCAAATTCCTAGGGGAAAAAAGAAACCCTCACCGTCGTCACTAATAAACCCTTGTCGTCTTTTTTTCTAGAAGGATTCGCCGTCGCCGAGGAGAATAAATGGTATGTCATTAAATCACCAAATAATTTTTGAAATATGCTAGGAATTACTCCAGCATAGTGATAAGTAGGGTCGATCCCACAGATAACGGTGTAATTAAAATTCAAATTCCTAAATATCAAATTTGGTGTAGTCACCATGCTTTATTGCACGAGATAGATTTTTATCAACTAAGAAAGAAAAATATAATACTAAAACTATGAAGATATTATCAAATAGAGAAACAATTCGGCATTTAAATAAATTCACATGTTTGACCGGATCCTTGCGCAATAATAAATTATTATCTATAAATTAACCAGTTATATGATAGCAAGTATTTGCTAAACTACCTCAATTCTTTCTTATCTCGTCGATAGCTAACAAGTATTTTCTGAACTAGCTACGTCCTTTATCGGAATACATCTAGCAAGTATTCGTTAAACCAGATAAATACTCCAATAGAATAAACACGAAAAGACCCCATTATAGATAACTACCCAAGTATTCGCAAATAATAGTTATATACCCAATTATTCACTACCTCTGTTACGACAATTTCAATTTTTTCGAATGTTTGTCACTTATTAACCCTTGCCAACAATTACAGATTGGTGGAATTGAGTAGTACTATCTCTATTAAACTCAATTTGATCAGATTCAAATTAAACGAGAATAAATTATGCTTAGAACAATCGGGAATTCACTGAATAATAGTAATAATGAAATCAATTAAGCCTCACAGATTCATTAAATTAGTGATTCATTATTCTACGCCGAATAAACAATTAACTACTCATATTTTCTAAACTAAACAAACAAATAATATAAAATCTAAATATAATTAATATCATAATCAAATGAATTAATAAACCAGGAATTGATGTGATCAGAGAGCTATGCTGATGAAGTAAAATTCTTATTCAAAATTGGTGCATAAACCAAGTAATCGGCGGACTGCCCTCAGTTGTCTAATAACTCAAACTAATAAAATGTTCAAAGTAACTAAATTAACTTGTTTGTCTTTGGATCTGTATTAAAAATTGCATTCCTTTTTCAAATGTACAAGCACAATTTATAGTGCTCTTGTATGTTACAACACTAATTGAACTTCATTAACCTATAGCACTAATGCAAGTTCATTAACCTACCATACTAATGGAACTTCATTAAGTTATAATTGATGAAATCTCATTAACATACATTTACGGAGGGGTTTTGAATATATGAACCATGGATTTTCAAGGTTTTTCACTTAATGGTATTCATCCATTTAATTAAATAGTTCATAACACTCCTCCTTTGAATAACAAAAATCTCTTCACTTATTCATTTTTCCGCCAATACTTCATCAATTATGCTTTTAGCTTCTTTCCTTCATCTATGGAATAAGAATATTTTCCATTGGAGCACATCACCTCATTAAAAAACTTTATTTGGAAAACTTAATGGGAAAAAGAGTACAATGTATAGTTCCCTCTCAAATTTGTCACAATCCATGAATTCCTGCACCAAAAACACCTAAAGTGCAAATTATATCCAAGTAAAATCACAATAATTCCACAAAATATTAACACAATAAAACACATATCAAATATCCTCACACTTGAATCATTCTTTCCCTCAAGTATGAAGTGAAGAATAAAAGA
Organism: Rubia tinctorum; assembly: GCA_032355605.1. Classification (NCBI taxonomy): domain Eukaryota; kingdom Viridiplantae; phylum Streptophyta; class Magnoliopsida; order Gentianales; family Rubiaceae; genus Rubia; species Rubia tinctorum. Next base: position 5,127,716 of record JAULKM010000009.1, read on the forward strand.
TCAATCAATAATCCACAGTGTTCATAAGTTCTCACTCCCTCATAAGAATTTATCTAAAATGACACTATAAAATGAAAATATAAAACATTACATAAGACCGGACCGACAAAAATTCAGCACTTAAAAATTCCAGATTGTACTCTTATAGTGATATATTTTCCCCTGCCAAGGAGTAAAGATTCACTTTGACGCACCTGGGAATTATTATCCCTAAAGTAATTGAAATGAAGATATTTAAGATCATAAAAATAAATCATCAATTTAGTCAAAATCGGACAAGTATTGAATATTTTTCACAGTTTCACTCAATCACTCTCAATATATAAAGGACAATAACTCAAATAATTCACAAGTTATAAAACAGAGAAGTCATGTGCAAATCAGAAAGGTCTTTCTCAAGGGTTGTAATAGGGCTAGGGACCACTCAAATTGGTGAGATTCTAAGAGTTCTAAACTCAACAATGTCGATCAAAGTGTTATGGATGCTTTTTCTCGAACCATCATCCATGTATAGTAGCTATTCACCAACAACCTTCAAACTTATGGCTAGTAAGAGATGGTAATATTACATCAAATGCAAGTGCTTTTTTCAAGTTTTTTGCAGTACCATTCCTCTCCGCTGCAGTCCAAAATCAGTACACGTGAAGAAAAAATTGGAACATAACAACAAATACACTTTTTTCACAGTTACTCCTTTTGTTTGGCTAAACATAACCATAACTTCTTTTCATATAATATTCAGTTGGATACTAAAAACCCTTTTTTCAGCCTTCAATATTGAACCCTTTCGTCTGGGCAAACATAACACATACTCAGTAATTTCATCAACTCAAGAGAGAACAATGGATGAATTCATCAACTTCAACTCCTGAAACATGCATAATATGGCCAAGAGAAAGGATAAAACAAGGTTTTGGCTAATTATATAGTAACTCATATCAAAGAACATAATCAAAACTTCAAAGTGTTTTACTAGGGAGTTAATGTGATTGGTAGGCCATTTAAGTTGTGTGGTTCATCCTGGTGCCTTCCATCACTTTCACACATAACAAGTCAAAGTATAACAACGAGATCTCTCAGAACAAAGATTGATGTAGAGAGTGTTCTACTCTAGCTAACACCTCACTTTCTAGGCTAAAAATTCAATTGAACTCATCATTTTTCGTCATCCCAAAAATTATATCAATCAAATTTCACAAATCATAGAAAATCTCATTCAAAAACCTCAAGGCATATCAAATTTACCAAGTTTGTTAAAAAATGAAGTTTATAACTGGCAGGATACTTTAATCAAGAGCCACTAGAATTTCTTCATGTCAAACTATCGACTCAAAACACATGTTTGACTAAAAAAACACAATAAAAAATTGCGTTTTATAAAAAAATACAAAACAAAACACGTAATAAACCTCCTCACACTTAAACTTTTTTTGGTCTCAAGCAAATAATGCAAAGCTCTTATGGGAAAAGGTTTAAACACATAGTCAAACATAAAAAAACAAGGGAATGAGGGAACTAAAAGTGGTGGGTTCAGAGGAATTCCCGATCAAGAGAAGAGTGTTGAATCATAATCAGGTTCTGTGTAGGCCTCCAGTTTGGCCAAACAGACCCCGTGAGTCCAGCTTTGCAAAAGGTGTGAGTTCTCCATGATGAAAATTCAAGTACCACATAATTTGTAGATCAAGAAATGAAAGTAGATGAGAAATTCCAATTTTAAGAAGAAAAAAAGGGAAAATTTTGGGTCGCCTCCCAATTAGTGCCTTTGTTTATAGTATTTGGCTAGACTTTTTCATGCGATCAGATATCAGTGGTGAATGATAATGGAGTTTATTCCACTGTAGCCACTTGAGAAGTATCATAGAATGTCTTGAGACGGTGGTCATTTACAAGAAAATTTTTTCCTATCTCCAAACTCTTTATTTCCCGGGTCCCATTTCAGCAAACAGAAGCCACTTCAAACAATCTTGTCCACCTTAACTTGAGTTTTCCGGAATTAATCGAAGTTTGGACTGAAAAAGTAGAACTTTTTGCCCAACCACAAATTTCTTGGATCTCAAATTCTTGCCATGCCACCTCTTGGTGCGGTCCTTGTACCACATAGCCCGATCATATGCCTCCAAATGGATCTCTTCCAACTCTTGAAGTTGGAACTCCCTCTCTTCCTCACACTTGGTTGGTTCTATATTCAGCTCCTTTAAATCCCAAAATGCCTTATGCTCCAACTCAACGATTACATGACACATCTTTCCAAAAACAAGTATATATGGAGACATGTCGATAGGTGTCTTATAGGAAATACAATATGCTCACAAGACATCATCTAATCTCTTACTCCAATCCTTCCTCGAGGGGTTAACATTTTTCTCCAAAAATTGTTTTATTTACCTATTGAACACCTCAACTTGGTCATTGGGTTGAGGATGATACGTTGTAGTAAGCCTGTGATGAACCACATACTTCCTCATGAGAGTTTCTATGGTGTGGTTACAAAAGTGTGTGCCTTGGTCATTGACCATTGCCCTTGGGATTTCAAGAAATATGCTAAAGATATGGGATTTCAAGAAATCTGAAACAACTTGGGCATTATTATTACGGGTAGCTTTAGCTTCCACCCATTTAGAGACATAATCAACCGCAAGTATAATATATAAACTACCAAAAGAGCTAGGAAAAGGCCCCATGAAATCCATGCCCTATACATTAAATATTTCACAAACAATTATTGGTACCTGGGGCATCTCATCACCATGAGAGATATTACGTATCCTTTGACACCTTGTACAACTCTTAAAAAAAAGATATGCATCTTGATTAAGTGTTAGCCAAAAGAAACCACTATTAAGTATCTTACGAGATGTGCATTTTGGACCAAAGTGTAGACCACAAGCAAATGAGTGAAAATGTGGGAGAATGTCACCTTGCTCTTCTTCGGGAATGCATCTCCTAATTATTTGATCAAATCCTACCTTCCACAAATAAGGCTAATCCAAAATATAATATTTAGAATCACTTTTCAATTTAAGCCTTTGTGCTCGTGTGTGGCATCTCCCCAATGATTAAATAATTAACAATATCAGCGTACCATGGTTCCTTACTTTGCTTACCTTTGGTGTCAGAGTTTAGATTTTGCAGGAGTAATCTTCCGTTTGGCCGAGTTAGGGTTCGGATTCACGTCAGAGGGGTTTTAGTTAGCCAACTGGAAGACTGTTTCTGGTGACGCCTGCAGCAAAATGTGGTATGGTTTGGCAAAACAGAAGGTCTCCGCAGCATACGAACACTCTTCGGGAACAGTCTCCGTAATTGGTGAAGTAACTTCAGGCCTAATCAAATGACTCAAATGATCTACCCCATGATTCTCTGCTCCCTTCTTATCTCAAATTTCAAAATCAAATTTTTATAGCAATAAAATCCATCTTGTAAGGAATAGCTTTGACTTCTTCTTAGTAAGAAAGTATTTCAGAACTGAGTGATCAGTATACACAATAATCTTTAACCCCAGGAAGTAAGATCTGAACTTTTCCAAAGCCAATACTATCGCCAGCAACTCTTTTTCAGTGGTTGTGTAAATGCACTAAGCATAATTCAATGTCTTAGAGGTGTAGTAAATCGCATGACTGTATTTTCCCACATTTTTCCTTAATACAACTCCCACAACATAATCACTTGCACCAAATATTAGTTCAAAAGATAGCTCCCAGTTAGGTGGTTGCATGATAGGGCCTGAAACAAGCTTCTTCTTAGAAAATTAAAAGCTTGTTTGCACTCCTCTGTCATGTCAAATGGGACATTATCTTGAAAATGCTCGGTCAATAGCTGAGCAGCATGTGCAAAATCCTTGATAAAACATCTATTAAATCCCACATTCCTGAGAAATCCTCTTATCTCACGAACATTGGTAGGATATAGTAACTGCTCAATCGAATCCACCTTCGCTTTATCCACTTGAATTCCTTTCTTGGAGACCACATACCCCAAGACAATCCCTTCCCTCACCATGAAATGACACTTCTGGTAGTTAAGAATCAAGTACATCTTCACAAAACGCTTTAGTACTTTCTCCAAGTGCTCCAAGAAACTTTCAAAAGAATCTCCTTACAAAGTGAAATCATCCATGAAGACCTCAATGCACTTCCTATCGAATCTGAGAAGATACTCATCATACATCGTTGAAATATTCTAGGAGCATTATACAAACCAAAGGGTATCCTTTCATAAGCATAAGTACCAAAAGGACATGTGAATGTAGTCTTCTCTTGGTCTTCCGGATTCACATAAATCTGAAAGTAACCACTAAATCCGTCTAAGAAACAAAAGAAGATCTTCCCTACCAACCTTTCCAACATTTGATCAATAACAGGTAGAGGGAAGTGTTCCTTACAAGTGGCAACATTCAGTTTGCGGTAGTCAATGACATGCGCCAACTAGTCAGTAAGCGCATAGGGACCAACTCCTTCCTTGATTTTTCCACAACTTGAAAACCCAATTTATTGGGCACCACATGAATGAGGCTTACCCATTTGCTATCAAAAATGTTATAGATGATTCCCATGGACACTAGCTTGAGGATCTCCTTAAGCACAACCACTCTTATGTTTGGGTTCAATTTCCGTTGTGGTTCTCTAATTGTTTTAGCATCATCTTCCATCAATATATGGTTCATGCAAATATCAGTATTGATTTCAGTGATGTCAATAAGAGTCCACCCAATAGCCTTCTTTTGCCTCTTTAGTAAGCAAATTAATTTATCTTCTTATATTGCGGTTAAGTCACTACTGATGATAATGGGAAGTGTCTCTCACCCAAATACACATACTTCAAGTGCTCATATAAGTCCTTCAACTCCAAAGTCGAAGCTTGGACATCAGATGGAAGTGGTCTGTCACACAGGTTCTTTTTGGGCAAATAGAAGCATTCACGTTCAGAGTCGTTGAGGTTCTGTTGGGCCAAATGGGACACTAGAGCTGTACTAAAAATTTCTTCCTTTGCGTAAAAGGACATTTAAAACTCCTTTATTTCGTCATTACCCATCCCCTTAATAGAAAAATCCTTCACACTCTTTGGTAAGGATATGTCCAACGTATCTTGCATGAATTCGGTCACAAAATATTCTTGGACAAAAGAGTTAATCACATCAAGAGCATACTAATTTTTAGCATCAACTGCATTTTTCATGGCATCATCAATATTAATGGTTAACTTTTCTCTATAATAATCCAAGCAAATCGTGCCATTTCTGACATCAATTATTGTTTTAGTCGTCCTTAAGAAAGGTCGACCCAAAAAAACACCCCTTATTCCATGACTCATTTTAACCACATAGAAATCAGCTGGATATACAAAGTTGTTTGCTCTCACAAGCACATTCTCCAATAAACCTCAGGATATATACAAGATCGATCAGCAAGTTGGATAATCACTCTAGTGTCTACCATGTCTACTCTAGTTAAAATTTCATAAAAAGACAATGGCATAACATTTATAGAGGCTCCTAAGTCACACATTTCATGATCAATTTTTGTTTCTCTTATAAAAAGCAAGGTAACAAAAACATACCTGAGTTCTTGCACTTAGGTGGTAAATTCTTTTGAATCACTGCGTACACATTCTCACCAATTATGATTTTACCAATATCTTTAGATTTCCCTGCAGTAAAATCCTTCAAAAATTTGCTGAGAGAGGATAACCTTATTGCCTTCAAAAGTGGAAGGTTAATATCCATTTTTAAAAATATAGATAAGAAATCAATTGGGTCTTCTTCTTTTTTTCTTTTCTAACCTTCAAGGGAATGGGGAAATAATTTTTATGGATGGATCTTTCAAACTCAAACACTTACTTACCTCGACTTGTTTAGGAAAACAAGCATTACCATTAACTTCTTCTGCAAACTTTTCAAAGATGGGGTTCTATTTAGGCAACTGGTTGCCTTCTGTAGCTTCAGGGACAAGGTTCGGTTTGGCCAAATGGGATCTTGCGGTAATGCTGTTGTTTCCAATCTTTTCCAGTTTCTTAATTGGAGGATCACTTTGCTCTTTCCAACTTTGTAATATGATTCATTCACATTTTCTCATGAATTTGGCTATACTTGTGACGGTAACCTTCCCTGACTTCCTCTAATCTCATTTACAGAAGTTGATAGTTGCGCCATTTGATTCTTAAGATCTCTGATTTCTTGCTGACTAGCTTACTGGTGTGCAATTTGGTTATTTTGTATTAATTTCCGATACTCCATCAATTAATTCATCATATCTTCAAGAGTCTTCCCAGTCCGTCCTTGTTGATTTAGGTTGCAAACTTGATATATTCCTCTTTGAGGTGATGGTTTGTAGACTTCTTGTTGTTGTTGTGGTTGATTTCCCTGACCTCCCCAGCTAAAATTTGGATGATGTCTCTACCCTTGATTGTAAGTGTTGGAATAAGGGTCAGAATGATTTTGTTGGCCACCTTGAACATTACCAATTGCATTTGCTTGAGCACTTACATCTTCAATAGTTATGGCATAATCACGTGTCAAGAGACCTAAGTTTTCGCACACATCTCAAGGTCTTTGAGTTTCAACCGAAGACACTTTCTTCTCAATTCCATCATTTTCTCCAAATTTCATCCATGACTAAATTATCTTTTTGGTCCCCAGCATAGCATCTTTTACCATCTTTTGGTCCCCGAGAGCAAAACCACATTTTTAGTACCCCACAAATTCAAAATGAAATTTTTGATCGCCAAAACCAGATTTTGGGTGGTTTCGGGGATGAAAAGATGGTATAAGATGCTATGTTAGAGACCAAAAAACAATATAGTCTGCCTGAAAACCACCCATAATCTGGTTTTGGGGACCAAAATTTTCACTTCGAATTCGTGAGGTATTAAACAAACGTGAATTTTCTCTCAGAGACCAAAGGATGCTATATTAGGGACCAAAAAATAATTTAGTTTTCATCCATCTTGCCCTCCCAATCCAAAATTCTTCCTTCTTCCACTTTCTTTGGTTGACGCCGAGGTAGTTTGATATATTCCTTTGTGGCTTCAAGGATATTTTTCAACAATTGCTTCCCTTCGGCCCCTAATTTCTTCAAAAATAATACATTATTCGGAGAATCACTCAACTTCTTATCTCCATGCTCATTCCACTGTAGAAGCACTTCATCAACTCCCCTTCTGACATCATATGGTTTGGGCATCTATCTATTAGTCTCTTAAATCAAACCGATAATCATTGATGTTCTCCTCGTACTCTTCTAAAATAGATCATATTTGCCTCACCATTGTAGACGTATTGGTGTCAGATAAAAAATTCTCAATAAAATATTTCTTCATACTAGCCCATGTAGTGATCGAATTCACCTCCAAGGTAGCTAACCATGCATTTTTTAATTAAGACCACCTAGGTGGGGGATTAATAGGCACCCCAAACATGTGAACCCAAATAACTCGTCCTTGATACACAAAACGTTCATTCTGTGAACGATACCTATTTGATGTTAGCTTGAATCAAGAAGCTTGATTCGCAAACCATGCATTGGCTGCATCAGACATAGCAAAAGGAAAGACTGCAAGCCTGAAGTGATATTCAGACACTCCATTTGGATGCCTTTGAACTTTGAAAATATTTATAAATTTGTTCAAGAAGTTATGAGGGTCCTCCCTTTAATTTTCATAGAATTTAAGGATCACGTTCAAAGCTTAATCTCGACTGGGGGTTCTTCTTCAGGCAGCACAATAGGGGATGGAGGATCTCCACTTCATGGATGGAGAGTTCACACATAGGTATGTTGTCATCTTCAGCTATCTAGAATTTTTGTTCAGAAAAATTAGCTTCGATAGCTGCCATCTGGTTATGTTTGGCCAAATGAGGGGCCTACAGAATCCAAGGCTGAGAATTCTGTTTCTTTTTTTGCACACGAGCTTCCTTACGATTATTCTTGGCTGTCTTCTCAACCTTTGGATCAAATATCAACTCGGAATTCGAAGACCTGCTCATACACAAACAAAATAATTTAACCGAGATCAATAGGAAAAAGAAATTAAAACTAACAACCATTCCCCCAACATCGGCGCCAATTTGGTGTGTCGTTAAACCACCAAATAATTCCTAAAATATGCTAGGAATTACTCTAGCACACTGATAAGTAGGGTCTATCCCACAGAGAACGGTGTAATTAAAATTCAATTTCCTAAAGATCAAATTTGGTGTAGTCGCCATGCTTTATTGCAAGGGAGTGGTTTTTAATAACTAAGAAAGCAAATAATAAAACTAAAACTACAAATATGTTATCAAATAGAAAAACAATTCGACATTCGAATAAATCCACACTAGTTTTATTTGATCCTTGGTGCAATAATAAATTATTATCTATAAATTAACCAGTTATAGGATAACAAGTATTTGTTGAACTACACCAATTATTTCCTACCTCGTCGACAGCTAGCAAGTATTTATTGAACTAGATACTTTCCTTATCGAAATACATCTAGCAAGTATACGCTATACTAGATAAATACTCCAATAGAATAAACATGAAAAGAACCCAATACATATAACTACCCAACGGTTCAATGGAAGGGCCCAAAATCTTCATAGGGAGTATTTGACGATACTTTTAGGAAATTGTGCTATGGCCTAAACTTCCTTCAATGTACCCTACGGGTGTGTCCATTTTATACGGTTATTTTGGGGAATTTTTGTATTCACTTTTGTGCTTTAGATGTGGCATTTGCCCTTGAAATTCTCTAAGATGAGTTAAGAGCGACTTTACGCTCTTATTACTCTTCTAGGGTATTTTGTATGACAAGGAAAATGTTGGAAGACTTTGAAGACTTCAAAAAATATCTTTGAAGACCATGAAGACTGCATTTTGAAGACTACGAAGACTTGGAAGACCCAAAGAAAAGAAGAGGAGACTACCACAATTAGACCAAGAAAGAAGACAACATTTGAGGGAAGAATACTCTGACCATCGCGAGTCGCGGCGAATGTGTCGCAATCGCGAGGGTACTCTGCCCATCGCGAGTCGCGACGAATGTGTCGCAAGTCGAGACAAATGATGGCCCAGATATACTTTTTGGACTTTTTTTACTATAAATACTCTTCTCTCTTCCCCTTTTCCGGAACCCTTCTAGGCCCAATTTTTACAATAGAAAACCCTAGATTTCTTCTTCTTCTTTTCTTAGTTCGTAGATTATTTGTGTGTTTTTACTATCTAGGTTGGTAATCTCCTTGAGAGCAATGGATTGAAGCTTCCTTACCTATGTCTTGAGAATCATTTATATCTATTTAATGCTTTCTCTATTGTGTATTTATTGTTCTTGAATTTGGTTGTTGAATCCATTAATGGTGTTAGAAGTTTGAGTATATGAATTGCTTGTATGATT
>JAULKM010000009.1:5137181-5148355 GCA_032355605.1 Rubia tinctorum
ACTCTCAGGCATATTACTTGCCTGACCAAAGAGAGAATCCTCGCTGGCATTCTCTAGCTTTACGAGAGCTTCCTTCCGGCGCTTATCGTTTTCATCTTCACTTTCCTCTTTTACAGATGATGAATCAGTGCCATCCTCTTGCGAAGATTCAGAATCTTCGACAGGTTGCATTTCAGAAATGGCATTAGCTGCTGTTTTAGCAGCCTCGACAGCCTACACCCACACAGTTAGGATAAACGAAACATCAAATCTGCATAAACTTTAACTGAACAATATACAGTGGAACCAAGCTAATATCTTCTGCATACATGAGAGAAACGAATCGTTAAAACTAGTACTATTTACAACATTTTATTGTGCGCTAATTGTTCATTAGACGAGCATTAGCATCAGAAATTCCTCTACGCAGACTGAAAATCCCTAATTTAGAGAAAAAAATAGCGAGAATGCATAAATTCATAAATCAAACGAATCGAAATGTTACATACATTGCGAGAGATCTCCTCGGCAGCCTCAGCAGCAGCCTTTTGGAGATCCGACAGATAAGAAAGCGGGGAGAAGCCCCAACCGCCCCATCCTCCGCCGCCGCCCTTTAGCAGAGGTTGCTCCACCGCCGGTGGCGTGGTTTCTACTTCTTTGATTTCCCCTTCCGACATTATCTCTCTATCCGCCATTTTCTCGTCGGAGACGGTGAAAAATACGGCGAGGGATTTATTTGTTTTTTCTCCAGTGAAGATTCAGTTAGTCGTAGCGGTAATTGCCGCAAATGCGGATGAATTTTGAAGCCGGATCTTGATTCAGCTTGTTAGACTGGACTACGACGTCGTACCTGTAGCTTTTCTGTTACAGAACAACAGCGTGTGATCAACATTTTATTTTGATCGCATTTCTGTTTTTTTTTACACTTATACTCTTCCTATGAACCATATAATAGAAATTGTTTGTTTTGTAATGTCAATCGGGAATATTAAAGTCATTTAAACTAGACTAAACCTAAGTTGTCTAAGGCCAAGTGTAGTGGTAGAGACCGCTTGTGGTCTCTTACTAATTAAATATATTATTTCTCTCAATCTTTCTCTTCCACGTAACCCTAAGAGACTACTTAAGAGACCAACATTTTTTCCTCCACAGTGGTAAGAGATTATTCTGTACTATTCATGGAGCCCACTTGATTTTCTTTATCCTACTCATTAATTTTATCATTAACTGTTAATCTAAATAAATTTTTCTACCCAAAATAAGTAGAATGTGAAATTAAATAATATATTAGAATATATAAAATGAATATCGTTTTCCAAAAATGATTAAATAATTAATTTTTTGGTCCTTTTTGAAATCGCATTTCGTTGCAAAAAATTAACTAATTTCGTTTTTAGTTTCAATAATATTTTTTCTTGGAAAACAAGTTAAAAATAAATAATAAGAGAAATTTTTAATCTAAATTACCAATAAAATATTACATTAGCAAAAACCAATTATAACTACTAGAAAATTACATAAAATACTTAAATAATAAAATGAATTTTATTTTCCAAAAATTATTAAATAATTTATTTTTTTGGTTCTTTTATATATCGTCCTTCGTTGTAAAAAACATTTAATTTAATTTTTAAAAATTATTATATATATTTTCTTTTCCCCCATATTTTAGAAAAAAATACACATTTTTAAAAATATTTTACATATTTTAAAACTAATTTTTCATTTTAAAAAATTCATATTTAAAAAAAATAAATGATGGGACACGTGGCCCAACCGATGGACGACACGTGTTCCATATGAGATTTAAAAAAAAAAGAACAGGTTAGTGGGACACGTGGCCCACTAGAAGGGCACCACGTGTCCCAGGAGGGGGCCAAAAATGGGTCCGCACATGGGCATGTGCAGTGGACTAACGCTGGGTCATGTTCTTGCCCGACACAATGTGCTCCGGCTCGATCTCTTAGTAAGATACTTTTGAGTGGTCTCTTAACTCCACTCTAACAAGAGACCACTTTAGAGACCCCCACTGTGGATATTTTTTGTCTCTAGAGTGGTCTCTTAGACCACCACTGCACATGCCCTAAATTTCAAGCACCATATACTAGAAATTATTTGTTTTGTTCTGTCAACCGGGGATATTGAAGTCATTTTACTAGGCTAAAATCAAATTATCTAAAAATAACATACTAATATTATAATGTGTTGTTGATTTTAATTTTTTTAATATATAATCAATCATAACTTATTAAAATATATAACTTCTAAAAATATATCTATCTCATACTATATAAACCATTAATATCTTATTGAATTAATAAGACAAATATTAAGGCATATTTGTTAACTCAAGGACTATTTGAATTTAGTAAGGCATATTCGATTATAATACATGAAGAAATATTACCAATGAATCAAGATTTTCAATCAATAAAATTACTTTCAGAAAAGGCAATTAATCATTATGTAATGCAAAACTAAAGGTTTCTTCATTTCGAATTAATTCAAATAGCATTACATCCATTAGTAAGATTAAGAATGGATACTCCCATATTTATGGCATTAAGAGATGAAAGATTAATTGAATATAAAGATTCACTATTAGAAATTATTCAAACTAATATTTGTAATGGAACAATAAGATTTAATTGTATCCCAAACTATTCAGTAAGTTTAACAGACCCAAATATAATAAATTCATTAAAATTGGATATTCAATTAAAACAAAATAAAATTACAAATAATACTGAACATTTTGTATTAATTTATAGAGTCTATTTTAAATTAATGAAGTCAATGATCCCAACTGCATTAAGATTAAATCCTTCACAGAAGGATGAATCAATATTTATAATATCAGAATCTGATAATACTAAGATAGAAACTCCAAAGTTGTTTAAATGGAACGAAATAACTATTCCATGTGAAATAATGGCAGAAAGACCAGTAACTATGCAGAGAAATAGAGAAATTACAGAGTCATCAATAATTGAAGAACAAGATAATGGAAAGGTATTAATAAGGTTCAAAAGGTCTATTTCTAGCAGATATCCACATAATAGATCAATTCCAAAAGAACCTAGATATTATGTTGGTCAGTCATCTAGACATTCAACATCAGATATTCCATTAAATTTTCAAGATTCTAAGGTCAAGTATTCAAGTCCATTACCATAAATAATTCCAGATGTAAATTCTCAATATGAATCCCCGACTCAAAGTGAAATGAAATTTTCAAAATTACATATGATGACAAGTAATGAAGGATGTAGCATAGATAAGGAATATTTAAATTATGATTATTATAGTTCAGACAATATTCAACTTAGATTATGATTTGAAGAATTTGATAAAGAATTAAGAAATAACTTAAAACTTAATAGATTAAAAATAATAAAAATTAAGTTTTTTGTATGGGTACAATATTATTTAGAAAAAAAATCAAGTAATAAGAAAAGAAGATGAATTAAACAATATTTCAATTATTAATGTACAAACCAATTTATTTAAAAATGAAATTTACAAAATGATACGATTATAAGTTCAATACATCCTCCATTAAAGAATTTAAATATTAATATTAATAATGAAACTATAGTAGCATCACCATTCAAAATAGGAAAAGAATTAGCAGAAGCAGTTAATTCGGACGATATTAAAAAGTATATCAACAAAATAATTATTCAAATTAGATATTACATACTATAGCTAACCAAGTAGATATGATAAATGAAAGGATCAGATATAACAATTGTATGGAATTAATTGTAAATATTAAAATTTGGAAACAAACAACAAATTAATCATAAGCATTTGAAAAATATATTCATACAACAAGTAATTAACTGAAGTAATACTTTGAATTAATGAATTATTGAATACAAAGTATTGAATATTGGCTTTAGCTTTATGGACATGGATGGAATATCAGATGAACTATGGGAGGTTCAGATATGAATTCAAAGTGAGGAGGTTAGAGAGAGAAGGGGATGTAATTCAGCATGCTTGATAATGAATAAAATCTACCTATTTATAGAAAACTTTTAGTCTCTTACAAATGATATTAAATGAAATTTGAAATCCGTAGTGGATTTTGGGTCCCTCAATTACCAGAGTGAAGTCTGGAGTGGAGTCGGGGTCCCTCTACTATGTCTTGCCTTCTTGAATGGAATCAGAGTGGAGTCCAGGTACCTCCATTACTGATTAGCTTTAATACGGCATTGCTTGCGTTGCTTGCTTCTAGAAGTCAAACAGGTCTTGGCCCAATGGGACTCCGAATAGATCTTCCAGGTCTTCTTCCTTGAATTCTGGTATCATTAATCTTTCCTTTGCCTTTGAATTTGTTGTATAACTCCATCATCTTCTTGAAATCTTGATCTTCTTCTATTTCTTGGAATTTCTTTTGTTCTTCTTCTTGCTTAATTACCACCGGTTTTTTTTTGAATGAGACACTTGTTGTGTAGCTGGTTGAGTTGAATAAGAGACTTGTTGCATTGCTACTTGAATTGGGTTCTGAATTTGCTTGATAGTTTCCTACTTGCTGAATTGAATCCTTAGTTTTTATCCTGTTAGAATGTAATGGGCAACTGCTTTTGGTGGGCAGAATTATGCCCTATAGTTACTCCACCACTTAATTTTATATTGCCTAATTAATGAACATGGTTTGTCTGGATGAATTGGTTGAATCTGAAAGCTACATGCAAAGATCCACGGAACTCTAAACACATTGTGGATTAATGGTTTCATAAATTTTTTTGGCTTTGCTAAGTTGTTGGAATGTGTTATAACTTTCAATTACTGCTTGTGGGTAAATTTCTTGAATTGGTCCAAACACTGTAAACCAATCGTAAAACCATATGGGAATGTCATTGTTGAATTGCTGGTGAAAATTGATGAACCATGAATGGTCAAAAGATATAACATAAAATGTTCTGTACCATGCTTGAATTTAATCAGCATAATTAAATCCAGTTGGGATATAATTTACTGAAAAGTTGGTTGTGGAATGGATGTTGGAAAACTTTTTGGGATGAAAGACTTGTTTAATATATATTTTGGAATAATCTATTTTATTTGGGTCATTCTTATTGTTTATGTGTTGGATTTCTATGGAATGGGTGTCTATTAGAATAAGTTCATAAAAAGTTTTGGGTTTTTTGAATGTCATCGGCTAACCACTGGCATTGTGGTTAGAATATTCTTGAAACAAATTATTTCAGTTGTGGAATATCTGGTTCTGTTTGGAGTTGGATGAGTAATATGTATTCTGGATTGGGTTTAAGGTAATAACTATTTGCTTGGGTTTTTTGAGCAGTCTTCTGGGATGATTGAGTAGTTGGTTGAGATGATTGAGTGGGTCTTGGATTCCTTGGGGTAAGTACTGTGTAATTTGGGCTTAATATTGGTGTATGGATAACTTTGGAATATGAGTTTTGGGCTGCATATGAATAGGTCAAAGGTGGAAAATCTATGGTAAGGACTGTTGGGCTGAGTGGTTTTGAAATATTTGGTTTATTTCATAATCTCGGGATGATTTTGAATTTGAAGAACCTGTTGAATTTGATGATCTACTCATGATTTCCTATAATTAATATAGGAGTTAGAAAATCTGGTATTGAATTGTATTTTTCTTGAATAAACTCAATACCAAAATCAAAGACTGATAATATGGTTTGCCATCTGGCAAAAATCTATTTTGATACTAAGTTTTTAACATCTTTTTGTAAAATGTCTTTTGCAGATTTACAATCTATCTTTAATAAAAATTTCTTATTATATAAATCATCCTGAAATTTTGAAATACATAACACAATTGATAAAACCTCTTTTTTAACTGTTGAATAATTTATTTGTGATCCTATCTATAATCTTAAATGATATCTAATTATGGATTCTTTACCTAAATGCATCTGCTTTACTATACCTCCATAACTTATATTTGATGCATATGTTTGAACTATCATGAATGCATCTGGATGTGGAATGCCTTTATTTTACTTCCTTAATAACTCTAGTATGAGATTCACTCCATGTTCGTGGATTAGATTTTAATCTTTCATACCATGGCTTGCAAATTATTCTTAGTCTTGGGGGAAAAAATATAAAATGTAATTTAAACATCCTAAAAACCTTTGTAATTGATTTTTATCTTTAATCTCATCTGTAAATTTATCTGCAAACTCAATAGTTCTTTGAATAGGAGTAATTTTGCCTAAAGGAATATTATGACCTAACAATCTTAATTTTGTTTGGAATAGTTTCATTTTAGGTTGGGATATTACTAATCCACTTTTCTTAATAATTTTTAGTAATGTATTTAGATGTTTGAAGTGTTTATCTATTGATTCTGAGTAAACTAATAGGTCATCTATATAAACAATTACAAATGTTGAGTATTCATTAAATATTTCATTCATTATTTTTTGAAATTCTGATGGAGCATTTTTTAATTCAAATGGCATTACATTCCATTTGTATTGTCCAAAAGGGACAACAAATGCTGTTTTATATTTATCTTTTTCATCTATTTGAATTTGCCAATATCCTGATTTTAAATCGAATTTAGAAAATACTTTTGCATTGAATAATCTATTTAATAAATATCTTTTATTTGGAATTGGATACCTAATCCATTGCAATATCTTATTTAATGGTTTATAATTTATAACAAGTCGAGGAACTCCCCACTTTTTTTCTGCTTGTTTATGTACACAAAAGGCGGAGCAAATACAGGGAGATTTCCTCTTTCTAATTAACCTTCTGCCTAAATGACTTTGAATCTCTTTTTTACATAATTCTACCATTTCATAATTTATTTGAATAGGTCTAGCTTTAGTTGGAATATTTTGTTCATTGAATTTTTTCATAGGGTAAACTTACAATATGTTTCTTTCTTTCCCAAAAATCATTGGGATGATCCGAACAAACTTCTTTTTGAAATCCTAGTTCTAATTTTTTTAATCTCTTCTTGCATTGATTTATTGCTTAACCGTTCTTTTATTCTTGAATGACTTAATTCTTCCTTTAAACTTACTATATATTTTTTCTTACTTTTCATTAAATATATCTTTTAAGATTGAACTATTTTGTAATAAATTTAATTCAACTTGACTGCGTGGATTTAAGAATGAAAATAATATATATATTTTTTTACCTAATACTTTTGTTGTAAGTCCTTCTAATGTTTTCTTGAAAAGAGTTATTTGATGTAAAAATGTATTGCCTAATACTGCATCATATGCTACATCTTCTAATACTAAAAATGAATGTTTTATACTGTAATTATTATTACATATAAATCCATTTGGAAATTTCTTATTTATTTTCATTGCAGTCCCATTTGCTGCTATTAGTTTTTCATTTGTTTTTACTAAGTATTTATTTGGAATAATTTCTGATCTAATACATGATTGATCCGCTCCACTATCAATTAATGCTACTATGTTAATAGTAAAATGTTCAATTCCTATTGTGACTACTGAATACCATTTTTATATGTTGACTTTATTGATTACATTAAAAAATTGAGTACCCGTAGGAGTTCTTTATGTTATACTTATCCCTATCTTTGAACTACTTGGATTATTACTTTGATTATTAGTCGCTATTTTTAATTCTAATTCTAATTCTAAATCTTTTTCTTTTAGTGTAATTAATTCTTGCTTAATTTGTCTTACTTTCATTTTTAGTTTATTAATTTCTTCTCTTAAATTATTTGATTTTAATACGTCTTTTCTTTTATCAACTTCTGAATATTTTGTAATTATTTTGCTTAAACTAAATGGTTCTTGAGCTTTTGGTAATTTTGACTTATTTTCTTCTTCTATTACTAGGGTTTTTAGTTTGTTAATATATTCTTCTTTATCTTCTGATTTTTCTAATTTCTCTATCATCTCTAATAAAATTTCCTTTTTATTATTCTGGTATGTTAACATATTAATGGTTGATATTTTACATTCACATATACTATCATTCTCTGAATCTGATGAGTTTGAACTATCTTCTATTTCTTCATTGTCTGAACTATCTATTAATATGTTATATATAAACCATTAATATTGATAGTAGTTCATTATCCAGAGCCAAGTAAGACAGTTGGTCAGCCCGTATGATAGGGTGGTCCCGGCAAGGTAAAGACGTGGTCCCGATAGGTGTCCCATTTCTAATCCATACTAGAAGTTAAGCAGTCCAGCATAAGTTAATATGAGTGAAAGAGTTAGAAGATTTTTATTTAGAGAATCGAATCTTAGGCATGCATCTGCATCTGCATCTGCTTCATCATCAACATCTAATATATTGCAGAGTCATGAATTACAACAAGTTTTTTCAACTCAAAGTGTTAACTCAATATATCAACAAGGACCATTTGAATTTAGTAAGGCATATTCGATTAAGATACATGAAGAAATATTACCAATGAATCAAGATTTTCAATCAATAAGATTACTTTCAGAAAAAGGCAGTTAATCATTATGTAATGCAAAACTACAGGTTTCTTCATTTCGGATTAATTCAAATAACATTACACCCATTAGTAAGATTAGGAATAGATACTCCCATATTTGTAGCATTAAGAGATGATAGATTAATTGAATATAAAGATTCACTATTAGCAATTATTCAAACTAATATTTGTAATGGAATAATTAGATTTAATTGTATCCCAAACTATTTAGTAAGTTTAACAGACCCAAATATAAAGAATTCATTAAAATTAGATATTTATTTAAAACAAAATAAAATTACAAATAATACTGAACATTTTGTATTAATTTATAGAGTCTATTTTAAATGAATGAAGTCAATGATCCCAACTGCATTAAAATTAAATCCTTCACAGAAGGATGACTCAATGTTTATAATATCAGAATCTGATAATACTAAGATAGAAACTCCAAAGTTGTTAAAATGGAACGAAATAACTATTCCAGATGAAATAATAATAGAAAGACCATTAACTATGCAGAGAAATAAAGAAATTACAGAATCATCAATAATTGAAGAACAAGATGATGGAAAAATATTAGTAAAATTTAAAAGGTCTATGTCTAGCAGAATTCCATATAATAGATCAGAAGAACCTAGATATTATGTTGGTCAGCCATCTAGGCATTCAATATAAGATATTCCATTAAATTTTCAAGATTTGAAAACCAGATATTCAAGCTAGAATATAAAGAAAAAAAATTCCAAATGAAATTACAAAATCTCATTTTCAGGTAGCACCTTTTTCAAAAAGTAGGGAAAATTCAATTTCATGGAATAAAAAGGATCAAGCTAGTACATCGAAATCATTAGGAGTCATATCTCAAACTAATAATCAGGATTCGACTAGTTCAAGTAATGAATCTTCTTATTCAGAAGATGAATTAGAAAACCAATTAGAATTAATTGAACAACAATTTAATGATAATTACCAGGATATTACAGAAAAACCTAAATTAGAAATAAACAAATTAAGAGAAGCAAGGTTTAGAAAAAAATGGAGGAATGATAGAACAAAAAATTACTATCCTAGGTCAACTCCACCGGATATTCAATATGAAGAAAAAAGTCAATTTTTAAATAGTTATGATGGCCAATCTTTGTGTCAATGGAATATAGATGGCAAATCAGAATATCAAATATTAAATATATTGCAAGAAATTGGTATGGCTAGAATGACATATAAAACTAAGATTAATATAGTTGAACCTCAAATAGTTAGTTTATTAGTAACAGGATTCACCGGACAATTAAAAGGATGGTGGGATAATTATCACAGCCTAGAAGAAAAACAAGCAATAATAAATCATGAAACTAAAGAAATAATAGGAGAAGGTAATGATATTAGTTTTGTCATGACTCAAGATGGATCAACATATTTAATATATGTAATATCAATGTATTTCATAGGAAATCCTAATGAAGAATTAACTAGTTCAAAAATATGTTTAACAAATTTAAGATGTCCAACATTAACAAATTTCAAATGGTATAAAGATATATTTTTAACTTAAGTTTTAAGAAGAACAAACTCAAATGCTCCTTTTTGGAAAGAAAATTTATTACTGGATTACCTAACTTATTCACACAAAGAATAATTACAAATTTTTAAAAAAAATTAGGAACTGAGAAAATTGATTGCAATAGCTTAACGTTTGGACAAATATTTGCATTTGTCAAAAAAGAAGCATTAACATTATGTCAAGATTTAAAAATTCAACATAAGTATGGGTCGGAAAGAAAAGAAATGGGTTCATTTTGTCACCAATTTGGGATTACTGGTATCAAACCACCTTCATTAGGACATAAGAAAATATTCAAAAATAAATAAAAAATTCAAAAGACATGTATTATAATAATAATAAATTTTATAAACAAAATAACAAGAATAAAAATTATAAAGGAACTAATAAATATACAAATATTCAAAGCTTTAAATGTAAAATTTTTTGGACATACTTCATTGTAAAGTTGAAAAGAAAATAAATTCATTATTTTTAGAAGAAACTGAATTAAAACATAAACTATTATCATTACTAATAGATAGTTCAGATGAAGAACGTATAGAATATAATTCAAATTCATCAGAATCAGAAACTAATAGCATATGTCAGTGCAAAATATCAACAATTCATATGTTAAAAACTCCAAATAGTAAGAAAAAAATTCTATTAGACATAATAGGTATATTAGAAAGTTCAAATTATACAGAAGAATATATTAAGAAACTAAAAACCTGGTAATAGAGGAAGAAAAGGATAAGGAAACTACAAAAATGCCACAGGTACAAGGACCATTTAGTTTAAGTAAAGTAATTTCAAAATATTCAGAAGTAGATAAGAAGAAAGATATAGTAAAATCAAATGATTTAAGAGTAGAGATTAATAAATTAAAAGTGGAAATAAATCAGATTAAACAAAAATTGCATGCTTTAAAAGAAAAAGATTTATAATAGAACTAAAAATAACAAATAATACGAAAAGTAGTTCAAATACAGGAAAAGGAATAAATATAACAGAAGAAAACCCTACTGATACTCAATTCTTTAATGTCATTAATAAAGTCAATATAAAAAAATGGTATTCATTAGTAACAATAGGAGTTGAAGATTTTACAATTAATATAATAGCCTTGATAGATAGTGGGGCAGATCAATCATGTATTAGGTCAGGAATTATTCCAAATAAATATTTAGTAAAAACTAATGAAAG
>JAULKM010000009.1:5148455-5160452 GCA_032355605.1 Rubia tinctorum
TCTGAAATTAAAACATCACAATAGCACACATAACATCACTGACAACTACATTGAGAAAAATCAAATACAATATTTAATTCATCAATATCAAAATTTAAAAAATCAACCGTACACACTAAAATATCAAAGAACAAAACTGAACATCAGTTGCATACTTAAATATGAAAACACCACAAGCATCAAACACTGAAATTATAACACTACACCAACACACATAACAATGTTTGGAGCTTAAACATGAAAGATCAAAGATAGAACCTGAAATATCAACAACAGTATTTAAAACATCACAACGAAAAAATGAAAACTTACAGTTCCTACTCAATTCTCGATTGCATCAACTGTGGGCAAGTGTTCTTAGACATCTAAGAAACAACAATAACACAAAAATTAGCACAAATAGTAACAAAACCCTAAGATATCACACACAATCAAAACAACAATACTGCACACCAACTGCACACTTAAAACACTACAAGTATCAAATAAATGAAAGTAAAACATCACACAGTAGCAATATTTAAAACCTAAACCTGAAACATCATACATAAAAGCATAAACATCAATAATAGTATCTAAAATATCACATCTGAAAAATAACAAAATTTACAGATCCTCCTTCCTTCTCGATTGCAACAACAGTGGACAAGCATTCTTAGACATCTAAGAAATAGAAACAACACAAAAATTAGCACAATTCGTAACAAAACCCTAAGATATCACACACAATCAAAATTGAACATCAATTGCACACTTAAGCATGAAATTACCTCAAGCATCAAACACTGAAACTAAAACATCACTCCAACACATATAACAATACTTAAAACCTAAAATATCAAACTAAAAACGAGAAACATCAACAGTATCTAAAACACCACTGCTGAAACATGATAAAACTTACAGATTATCCTTTCTTCTTGACTGCAGCAACAGTGAGGCACGTCTTCTTAGACATCTAAGAAACAGTAGTAGCAACAAAAACATTAGCACAAATCCGTAAGAACAATTCACCAAAAACAAAAAAAGAGAAATCCCCAAATATTATTAAGTATACCCTATATAAACCCTAAAAAATCACATGAGACAAAAAAATTAAACAAAAAGTAAAAAAACAACAAATTATGCATAAAAATCAGACCGAAGACATTACCTTCGAAGTAAACACAAAATGAAAGTCGAGTTGTGTTAGATTGCCGAAAATCAAAGATAAAACTAGCAAAGTCACAAGAAAATAAAGCGCAACTTCCCCGCGTTCATCGCGAATCACCGAGTGCAAGAAATATGAAAGAAAAATGGAAAAAATAGCGGTAAAATCGAAGGAAGCTAGTTGTGTTCGGTTGAAATGGAGGTCAAAGAAAAATGGACGGGAGAGATAAGAAGAAGAGCAGTTGCGCAGAAAGAAGAAGGAAGAGGAGAGAGAAGACGTTAGAAAAATGTAGGAGAAAAAGATGAAAGATTGATATTTAATACATGGACTTAAATGTAAATTAACAAAAGTTCATATCCAGCCTCTTACCTTTTAAAACTCCAATTTGAAACCCCATGTTGAATTCTTTGCGATTTAATCTCTGATCTCACAATAAGAGCGTTTCATACAAGACTTTGTCATCAAAATTTACCTTCTATACAATAAGATGAGAAAATGCTCATTAAGAGTAATAAAAACCTGTAACCTTGACAAGAAAAAAATAATAATCTTGTCTAGCGTAAAATGTTAAATTTTTCTCTTAATGGTATGAAAATATCATCGTGTATAAAAAAAGAGTTGAGTGTTAAAATAACTCTATATTTTGAATGAAAGTGTCAATATAACCCTGTAAAATATGAAAGTGCAAATTTATTAGTATTATTCTTCTTGCTGGTGATAACCATTTATTATTCCACTTTCCAATTAATGCATTCATTTTTTCTACTATTTCCTGGAAGTAGACATTTTTCTTCCTGCCTCTGTAAATGGGAACACCTAAATATGTGAAGGGAAAAGTCCCATTTTCCATTTCAGTTACAGCTTTCATGTTCCTTCTAGAGGTTAGGTTGGTTTTATTCCCAATATAAAATGCACTTTTACTGTAATTTACATTTTGGCCCGATGCATTTTTCATAGTGTTTTAGGAATTTTACCAAGTTAATGAAAGATTTTTTATTTCCTTGGAGAAAAATCAGCATAGGAGAGATGAGTTAGATTTATTTTGCTGGGACTGAAATTCTACTGATTAGACCCTCTGAAAACATTTGCTTTAGACCTCCAATTAACAATTCTGTCACAAAGTTAAAAAGAATGGGGAAAGGAGGTCTCCACATTCATAACATTCCACATTTGTAACGTATAATTATGTTGTTACATCGTCCTTCTTTGGATATTAAAACTAAACACACTTAAGTAAGAATATAATAACCTTCATTATGTTCTTAATTTCCACCATTGTAACGTACCTTCATTGTGTTAATTTCCACATTTGTAACATATCCTTAATTATGTTCTTAATTTCCACATTCCTAACATTCCACATTTGTAACATATCCTTAATTATCATAGGAATGTGCAAAAAAAAGTGAGGATGAATCTGATGATATGTTATAAATGTGGAAATTAACAGCATAATTAATGATACGTTACAAATGAGGAATGTTAAGAATGTGGAAATTAAGAACATATTTAAGGATAGGTTACAAATGTGGAAATTAACACAATGAAGGTACAATACAATGGTGGAAATTAAGACATAATGAAGGTTATTATGTTCTTACTTAAGTGTGTTTAGTTTTAATATCCAAAGAAGGGCGATGTAACAATATAATTATACGTTACATATGTGGAATGTTATGAATTTGGAAATAAACAACATAGTTAAAGATACGTTACAAATGTGGAAATTACCAACATAATGAAGGTACGTTACAGTTGTGGAAATTAACAACATAATGAAGGTCATTATGTTCTTACTTAAATGTGTTTAGTTATAATATCCAATGAAGGGAGATTAACAACATAATTATTTTAGGTAAAAATTATTGATAAATGATGACGTGGCAAGACGATGTGGACAGTTATGATAGTGCCACGTGGCGAAAAAATTGCTGCTTTAGTTATAGTTATAGATATTTATATACATCTTATATGCATGGACCCATAGAAAAATCCACCCTCTTCGTGAACGATCCCAATTTGTCACTATGTATATAATTGTATTTAGTAAGCACTTTTGGGCTTATAAATTATAACTTTGAGAGGTACGACATCGACCTCCCACCAGGTCTACAGATATCGACCGTAAACGATGATAGGAATCGCCAAAAATAAGTTGTTGTAACTACCTTGACTTAGATTAATCCTATACTGACATATAGACCAGATTAGAAGTAAACTAAGTTTAACTAGAGGTGTAATTTTTTTTAGAATGTGCAGAGAATAGTCGCGGCAAAATATTACAAAAAAGGGACCAATCTTTTAACAGCTACCTCAATAAACATCAAAATGAGCAAAGAAAATACAGAAAAAACTAAATTAATAGCCTCCCACCCTGAAAAGGGAAATTTTAAAAAGGAGAAAATTTGAAAATAAAAAGGGAGAATTACCCCTCATGACCGTGACATCGCCGGATTGTTACTCGGAACCGAGTTGAACCTAGTTGAATATGTCCAGAGTGAGTTGACCAGGACCTAAGTCGTACTGGGTTGAGTTAACCTAATACCTAGATTACTTGAGTGGGCCAGTAGTGGATCTGAGTTGGTCATGCTTCTATCCAAGTAAACTTGAATTCTTTAGGATCGGAGTCTGTTCAAACAGTAGGGGCATCGGCAGGAGCATAAACTATGGAGCTTTGGTCGGTCTAGTCACCGTTGTCACCGCCAGTTGTTTGGTTTCGGCTTGTGGATGCAAGTCACTGCTAGTAGATCACCTCATGAATGCCGAACACCCTTGTTAGTCTCTGAATTGCCGATGACTTAGTCGGGAGCTGGACTCGTCGGTGTCGCGTGGCTATTCAGGCGCCGATGAAGAGGAAGTGCGGGTGGTGAATAATTTACTCTCTGAGGAGAGACGCTTGTTAAGGAATAAGACGTCGATGACTAAACACGGTGGTAAATCTTGGTATCTAGTGAAAAGGCCGGATTTTAACGTCATAACTCTCCGGTAAACCTTTACTTTCTGGGGATAGTTTGGTACGGGGGTATGGATGATGGGAGGGGTGATGGGAGGGGAGGGGGGCGCCGGTGTTGGCGATTACCGGTGGAGATCCCCCAGGTTGAAACTAGGGTTTTTGCTTTAGGGGGGGGGGGGAGAAAATGGTGCTCTCGTTTAGAGAGAGAATGATTTTTTCCATACTATGGTTTTACATTCGTACGCATGCATAGACGAACACAAAGAGTCTTTTGGTGCGAAAACAGTATTCACGTATGGAGCTTTTACAGTATTCTATTAAAACAATTTTTCATAATTTCTTTTTATGCTTTTAAAGATTAATTTAATTATGTCTTCTAGCTAAATTCTTCTTTTCCGGTAAAGATCAAGGAAGTACTGACATCGATTCTCATGAGATCTAATTAGATTTTAATCATTTGATTGCATGCTTGGATTTGTTGTTCTTGATTATAGTGTTTATGATTGCTTTCGTGTTATTGAGTAGTGTGCAATGTTTGATAGCATGAGTTAATTTAATGCCAATTGAACCAATCCTTCGTGATTGTGATTTAAGTTCAATTAGTGGTAGGGAACAAAAATTTTAATTTAACAATCATGCATCAATTTTTGTTGGTTATGAATTGGGTCTTTCTCATTTTTAATGTTTCTAGAATATTAAATATATAGAGCGTCCATTAGCTTATATGTTAGTTAGATAAACAGTTAGTGAGACGTCCTCCTAATTATCGACAAGCTAAGAAAAGATTGGTTGCTTGAAACTATAACCAAGTTGTGTGCATGCATTTAAATTCATATTTTCATTAAGGATCGAGATAAAAAGCTAGTATAGAATTGAACGGAACCATAATAATCTCATAATAGTTTAATCTTTTTGCAATCTGTAACAATTTCACATTCTCGCTTTTACTCATTTTTTTAGTTTTTCTTATTCACTACCCTTATTTGGTTACCTTGGTTATGAACTTTCAGATTAAATATTAAGGAAAAAAAATCTAGCCAATCTCTTGGGAAACAAACTTGCTTGCAGCTATACCGGTCTGTATGCCCATACCTAATGCAGAATCTTAAACTGAAAAATTCGGCTTAGAACTCATTTTTTTTTGTGAAACGATACATCAAACTTTGTCGCTGATACTGTGAATTGGTTTTAAGTAGTATTTTATTTCTAAATTCTTATATTTGTTTTCACCTTTTTATTTTTTATGCCTTGTTCTTCTCATACAAGAGAATTAATCTTTACCACAGAGATTGAGAAACATGCACGAAGTTTAGCGAAGCAGAGAAAATCCTCGAAGGGTTCTTCCTCGTATGAGTCAACTGCCAACGAAAATTAGTTCAACATGGTTGACAAACATAGACATGAGGAGGAACCATCAGCTCAGCGGATAAGAGACATAGGACGTTATGGACACAATCATCCTTCGTGCATTTTCCTTCCCGACATCAAGCGTAACTCTGATATCAAATCAAGTATTACTTAAATTTGATGATATGCCATGTGAGAGTGCACATAATCATCTTGATGGATTCGACCTCGTATGTGCAACTCTTAGACCACAAGATTTTTCGGAGAATCATATTAGACTACTCACCCGTACACACACCTTGCAAGGAAAATATCATGAATGTATTTTTGAACTCCCACTTGATTCAATTCAAACTTGGGAGAATTTGGAGGATGAAGTTTTACTTAAGTTTTTTCCCGAGTCTAGAGCAGCTAATTTGAGATCTACAATAAGCGATATTAGACAAAAGAAGGAAGATAGTCGTGCAAGTTATTGGGATAGGTTTAATCAAATGTGGCATAAGTGTCCTAACCATGGTTTTACTGAATATCAACTCATCACTAATTATTTTTATGGTGGTATGGGTTCTATTGGCAAGAAGATTTTTTTATATAACTTTTGGAGGAAATGTGCTGAATAAAACCATGGATGAGGCAAAGGAGATCATCCTTGATATGGTCGCTCATGAATATGATGAAGACGATGATAGATCCAGACTAGTCAAGGAAGCCGGAACCTCACATTTAGATGATAAGTCAGATACCCTCACCTCATTAGTACGGGAGCTAGCTGCGAAACTTCACAAGGAGCTAAGTGCAAAATTTTCTCACAAATAGGACACAATACTTATGCTTGTCTCACTTTTCAAGATTTTAAAACCGAACAAGCTTGCTATGGATCAGAAGATGGCCCCGTGAGATCAAGCAGGTATGGCGTGTTTTCGAATACCTGGAATCCAGGATGGAGGAACCATCTAAACTTCAGTTGGAGTCAGAAACCCTAGGAATGTATGCTCTGAAACAAGCACAAGTTGGTCGTGATGAAATCCTACATCGGGCGATAAGAGAGTCACTATGAATGAAGTTCTTAAGAGTTTGGCCCAAAGCAGCAAAGTGGTGCAAAATTTAGTAAAAAATATGAATGCTTTTCAGCAAGAGACAAGGGCTGCTATAGGTAATTATGAGCAACATATGACACAAATGGCTGCTGAGATAAACAAGTTAAAATTCACCACTGGAAGGTTACCTTCCCAGACTAAACCAAATCCCAGGGAGAATACAAGTGCAGTCACATTGAAAATTGGGAACAAATTGGATGATCATGAGCCTAAGGAAGCAGACAAAGAGAAAATCCAACATGAAAAAGCCAATGAGAGTAAAAATGAGTCCTCAAAGGTAAACATTGAACCCATGACATCTATTTCTAAGTCAAAAGTATCTCCACCTTTCCCATCCAGATTAGCTCGAAACAAGAAGGAAAAAGATGAGAAGGGGATCTTGGAGGTCTTCAAGAAGGTAGAAATAAATTTTCCCTTGATTGAAGCTATTAATAAAGTTCCCAGGTATGCAAAATTTCTTGAAGAACTTTGTTCAGAGAAGATGAAATATGGGAAAGATGCAAAAATTAGGGTGAGGGGAAATGTTTCTGCTGTTGTTCAACGTATATTGCCAAAAAAATGTAAGGATCCATGAATGTTTTCTGGCATAAAAATTATTGAAAAGACCATGTTAGATCTAGGTGCATCAATTAATATCATGCCCCTCTCTGTGTATAATGACTTGCAATTAAGACCATTGAAGGAAACTCATGCCATAATCCAATTGGCTAACAGTTCTAATGCATACCCTAAGGATATAATAGAGGATGTACTTGTGAAAGTAAATGATATGATGTTTCCTATGGATTTATACATTTTTTTATATGGATGATTCATTCTCTGCTAATAAGTCCCAAATTTTTCTAGGAAAACCATTCATGAAGACAATGAAAACCAAGATTGATGTTGATAAGAGAATATTTAGCTTTGAATTTGATGGATATATAGTTTCTTTCAATATTTTTGGTGCCATGAAACATTTAGATGATCCCAAATCTATGTTTACTCTTGATGTGATTGACCCGTTATTTGAGGATTTTGTAGAAGAGTATTATAGGCAATGACAAGATTGAACAAGTACTTTTCAATGGATGGGAGGATAAGGACGCGATGTTGAGAAGGATGAGACTATTCGCGAGAGCATTATGCAACTATACTCCACCAAGGAAATAAACTCCCAGCCACCTTTGATCGGTATGCCAATACCGCCAGTTTCCGGATCAGAAACCCCAAAAATCAACTCCCAACCACTTTTGGTCTGTATGCCCATACTACCCAGATCCGAATAAGAAATTTCAAAAAATTAGCTTCCATCTACTTTTGGTTGATATGCCCATACCGACCAGATCAGATCAGATCAGATCAGAAGTGTAACATGTCTCTTAGTCGACATTAGTCGGGATGATCATCCCGCCTATCTTTGAACGCACTTTTCTCTAATTGAGAAAGCACCAAAGGTGAAGTTGAAGAAATTACACAAGCTTCTCAAATATGCATTCTTAGGAGAGAATCAGACCTTACATATCATGTATCATAAGGGAATGAAGTTCTCCAAAGTTGAGCGAATAACACTTTCATTGTCTCCATATAGCCGATGTGAACAATAAACTAAGTCTAGCCTAAGATGTTAAAGAAGTGCGTTGCTTGGTAGGCAACCCAAGATTTTTATTTTCGTTCTCTTTATTAATTATCTTCAAATAAAAATAGAAATAAATAATATTATTATTTATCCAATTGATTTGATTTGTTTTGGAAGATCTGCAAAAGATGAAGAAGGGTTTTGAAAGTAAACCAAATACGAACCAAGACATTCAACTTACTTTCAGCCCAAAGTTATCAGGATACTCATACGGACCGGGATTCACTGGTTGACCCCAAGGCTAATTAGCCGCCCTGGGAGAATTTTCTTTTCCATCTTTTCTTTCATTTTCAGTTGCATTGTAGTACATTTGTAGAATGATTGTATAACATCATATATTCTAATTCATATGTATATGTTATTTCTTTCTTACACAATGAGGACATTGTGTTGTCTAAGTGTGGGGAAGCATCATTGGTTTGTTTTTTTATTATTGATTTCTTTAAGAAAATGAAAAAAACAAATACAAAAATATTTTTTTACTTTTTCCATCATTTGAGTAAAAAAGGCAGCATTGAATTGAAAATTTAAATGATTAGTGGTCTTTGGTAAGATGGAATGATTGCTTCCCTTTGTGAAAGAAATCATGGATTCCTTTTATGTGTTCTATGATGATGAATGTGCAATATATATATATATATATATTTTAAACTAGATATATTTTGAGGATTTGATACTTAAAGAGCAAAAGCCGGGGAATAAATATAGGCACAT
Source organism: Rubia tinctorum (assembly GCA_032355605.1). NCBI lineage: Eukaryota > Viridiplantae > Streptophyta > Magnoliopsida > Gentianales > Rubiaceae > Rubia > Rubia tinctorum. The sequence continues at coordinate 5,157,335 of JAULKM010000009.1, forward strand.
ATGAAAAAAGAAAGAAAAAGGAGTAGTCATTTACATCTTTGTTGAGTGATCATATTTTGGTATTCATTACTTAGTTTGTGCCATGAATTCAAGACGATTTTTAATACTTGAGTAGGAAAATGATAGAGGCATTTAGGAATGAGCCCTACTTAGCTTCTACTATATATCTCCGTTCTTACATTGATCCCCAAGTTTAACCCGTTGAAGCCAGAAAACTCTTTCTTTGGTATTTTCAGTCACTAAATATTTGGCCAAGAGCATTAATCTTTTCTTAACCCTCTGATAATGTGTTAGTAATTTATTAATATTCGGGATATGAATTGTATGATGGGGTGGATATGATTGAGCTATTGTGCTAATACATGTTGGAGAAATAGAGTATTTGGGCTTTAGATTCATTGGGGAAGTGTATATGTAGTTTTAGCATGATATTGTTGATTTTTTATGCCCAAAACATGTTGTAAATGCTGCTTCCCAGGGAAAAAAGAAAGAGAAAATTTGTCTAAAAAAAGAATAAAAATAAAAATTCTATCATTAGTGTATTGGGCTGAAAATTTTTGGGAGCAATATGGGCATGGTTTAGTTTTTGGTAGTGTTGTTTATACTTTGTTTATTATCAATGTTTTGTGTTCATTCAAAGTATGTACATAGAGGAGTATGAGGGTGATAATGAATTACTTGCATATTCTCTGAATTTTAGTCTCGTATATCCCTTTATCCTACCTTTTTTACCCTATCTATGTTACAACCTTGGAAAAGACCTCATTGATTTGTAGTCAAGTGTTCAATTACTACGGTGGAGATAGTGGTTTATATAAACTTATTGCGATGAGTATTGAATATGATTAGTGTGATTGATCAGATTATGATTTTTAGAGATATTGAGTGATCTTGGTGATGCTGGATTCTATTGCATATTTTTGACTATAATTTGAGGATGATGTGATTTTATAAGTAAAGGAGTATGATATTTGGTATAACGGTGGATTGTGTTTTGATTCTAACTGTGATGGTTTTTTATTTTAGGGCTGCTATAGTTTTTCGAGTCTCACGTTTACATTTATGTTTTGCATTTGCATATGCTCGATGGCTAGCATAATCTAAGTGTGGGGAAGTTTGATTGAGTTTGTTTACCATGTGTTTTGTGTTTTTATTGAGCTAAAATGTTGATTAATTCCTTAAAAAATTATGTTATTTGGAATCTTATTGCAGTTTAGAGATTTAGATGCTGAATTGTCAAGTTGCTGTAGTTTGTGGTTGGTATGTCCATACCGACCAAATATTCCGAAAACATGAGAGAAGTTGGCATTTTTACTTCGAGATGGAAGAGGAAAAAAAAGATGAACATGTTGAAGAGAGATCACCTTGAGACTTTCAGGCTGAAATTATGCCAAATACAAATGCAGTTAGAAAAGAATCTGAATTGATTTGAAAACTCCTAAATTCTAGGAGGAGATATTTTGTTATCTCTTTTAATTTTATATAAATAAGGTTGGACATGTTTTATTCCTTATCTATCTTTTGGTTGTGGTAATTTTTTCATACTTTGGTTTTCATCCATACGCACGTATAGACGAACACATACAATCTTTCTGCGCGAAAACAATATTCATGTTTGTAGCTTTTACAGTATTCTATTCAAATAATTTTCATCATTTCTTTTTATGCTTTTGAAGATTAATTTAATTATGTTTTCTAAGCTAAATTCTTCTTTTCCAGTAAAAATCAAGGAATTACTGACATCGATTCTCGTGAGACTCATGCCTTGTATAGTGTCGATTTTAGCTTTTGAGTTGTATTTGAACTTGTGTGTGTATTATCTTCAAGTGTTGAAATAGGTTGAAGGGTTCAATCTTTATAGACATCCCGATTCTCGAGCATTTGGAATGTGTAATTCACTATGATGAAAATTCAATCTTCAAGAAATTTTCATTTACACACTTGTTTGGTTTGGTTGGATTATTGGGTTTTCCAAATCAAGGATTATACTTAAATGTGAGAGGATTGTTGGTGTTTTATGAAAAACAAGTCAATTAAGTAGAGTTGGATTTGAGTATTTGTGAGCTCGGGACATTAGAACAAGCTTGGTGGTGCGGAGTGCATATTTGTATAAACTATCTACAAGTTTATAATTTTAGGATAAATATTAATTTGTTATGGTTGGCTTATCCTAGAATGAGGAGCTGTATCTGTACGGAATTTATTTGTTATAATTCTGATAGGTTTAAACTTATCGTAGAATCATGAAACGTTGTGTCTTTTCAAGATATGTAAGTACGATGAAATGTCGTATTGTTTCACTACATTTTTCCCTATAAATACATGCAGTCTCATGCATTACAATATACAAAAAAACCACAAATTGAATGTCTTATGATTTTCTCAAACTTACGGACAACCTAAAACACAGATACTCGAAAGCATTGTTCTTGATTCATGCCTAGATCGAGAGGTTTCTCGATTGTTTTATTTTCAAAGAGAATTCGTGTAACCCAATACTTTGATACAGTAGAATTACTCTTTAAGGAAAGCGTGTTCAACGCGACTCATATCGATATTCAAGTATTATCAATATAATCCTTATTTCCCCCCAACACACAGTACAACAATTATGCACCCCCACCCCCACCCGTTGCTTCTTTATCACCCTCACTGTCATCATGCTCCTTAGGTATCCCTTAGTTACCTATGTTTCATGCACTAAATTTTTAGATACCCATGTTCGTTTTCTTGCTATTGTCACTGCAGGTGTTGAACCCCTCTTCCTTCAAAGAGACTATACAATATTTGTGTGGCGTAATTCCATGACATCAGAGCTTGACGCCCTTAAATGAAATTGTACATGGACTCATTCTGAGTTGCCTCCTGGAAATAGAAAATTTTCTTTATTTGGTGCTACAGTAGCCAAGGATGGACGGTATGGGTGAAAACGCATTCTGTGAATGCGTTGTTAGGTTTTTCATTTTTTTCTCATGCATGGTTAAAGCCGCATTTGCAGAATGCGTTATACATGTTTTTTTACTGCGAAAAACTGGGCACGCATTTGTTAAATGCGCTGTATAAGTTTTGTTTTATTTTTAAATCGGATGAAATGAAACACGCATTTGTTGAATGCGTT
>JAULKM010000009.1:5160552-5171675 GCA_032355605.1 Rubia tinctorum
AGGGTTGTGCTTAATTTTATGCAGAGAATGAGTGGAATAGCTACCCTAACCAAGGTGCAAAATGATTTGGATTATTTTAGCTAAAGTAATATATCTGATTATCCTATTTTATGTTGCATTTAGCATGTAGTTTTCCTTGACAATTGCAATCAGAAAGTTGCAACTTGCTCTCATACATGCTTGCATACATACATGTCTCTAACTGCAGTGAATGCTCAGGCAAAAGCATATATTTTTGAAGATTTGGCCTCAAGGCTAGATCAATTTGACTAGGAAATCGGTTACAAATGATATACAGTGTAATTATTTTTATCTAACAGTTTAGCTCACTATGAAGGATCATGTCCGGTCACGGAATTATTTTGCTTTTATGGAAATATAGCACGTCTTGTTTGTAAGCTATTTCCAAATTCTTTTACATTTTTCCCTTTTCCTTTTTGATTGGTAATTCTATTTCTACGTGCCGTACTGGAAAATGTAGAAGTCTCTTAAAATGAAATGCTTGAGGATTTTTACATTTAAATGAAGATATATACTTTGTGTGGGCAGAGCTCTTTGAGATATGATAAATTTTGAAAATGACAAAAAAGAAAAACAGTACTCCCATCTCTGTCATAGAATATGGAATTCATATTGTAACAATGAAATTTTTCTGTTGAATTTGTTTTTTTATTTAAGTGTCATACTAAGTTTTGATATTGACATACAAAATGCTGATTGTACTCATGCTGGAGCTAATATTTTTTTTGCTATTATTATTCTTTAAATATGATCCCAGAAGCATAATGTTATGTTCTTGATGTCATTTTGAATGCTATACATCTTCTAGGCCATGGCAGAGGCTGCAAGTCCTGCATATATATTAGAGACAAGAAAGACGGCTCCAGGTTTACGTTTGGTGGATAAATGGGCGGTGTAGATTCAACACTCTTTCTCTCTTTTTATTTTAATCTTTTACTATCTCTGTTCCACATGAAGAGTCATGTATTTTCAAGGTTCACCTTGTTGAGGATATGGGGGTACAATATTTTTTCCTCAGTTAATTCCAATTATGTGCATACTTTTTAATCCTGGCATAATCAGGAACCACAATGGTCCTTATAAGTAAGGGTAGGAGAAGTACAAATTTGATTAAAATGACTCTTCATGTGGAACAAAAAAATATTTGAGTAACTGGAACGGATGGAGTATTATTCATATATAGTCTTTGTTTGACCCCTACCTCCCCGCTACCCAGGTCTTGATAGGTGGAGGCAAGAATCACAGGTTGGGATTATTTGATATGGTGATGATAAAAGACAACCACATATCTATTGCTGGAGGCGTCACTAGTGCCCTTAAATCTGTTGACCTGTATTTGGAGAGTAACAAAGTTCAAATGGAAGTTGAGGTAGTGTTAATGTTACAGTATTTTTACCCTCATTATTTAATTCCTTGATCCATTGAGATAAGCATATAATATGAAGCTCATTGTTTACTTCCAGGCTTTGTGGTATGATTGACAATTGTGTGAAAATTTCTTACTGGCTCTCTATTTTGTACCCTTGATCTCTCTTGCATTTTATAAAATGTTTTGGTATAATCAATAATGCCTTTGGCATGTCTCTTCTTCTAACAGATAGAAACAAGAACACTAGAAGAAGTGAAGGAGGTGTTAGATTATGCTTCTAGATCAAAGACTTTGCTGACTAGGATAATGTTGGACAACATGGTTGTCCCACTACCCGATGGAGATATCGACGTGTCAATGCTCAAAGAAGCCGTGGAGCTGATTGGAGGCAGATTTGAGACTGAGGTATGTTTATTTCAGTGAGACATTTAAATTTCATTGTCTACAGCCTGATATTATAGAGCTGGCGTACTATCTTTGCCGCATTTTGATGTTTTTCCTTGTATTTTTAATGCAAATTCTGAGCATCCTTTTTCCTTAAGCTGTATACTAACAAATCTCTACTTAAGGAATGGCAAATGCAGTTTCAATTAAAGAGTTACGCTTTCTATAGATGGGTAACATTTTGGGTCGTTATGGCTAGGTTCTCTGACCAATTGTTGTGGCTCTGCTTTTACATCATTTTTAAAGTCGTTTTTACTTTTGTTCTGCTGTGTAACTTTTCTTTCGGTAAAAGTTGAAGCCTTTAACTTGAAGAACTACATTTATCTGCTTTGCAGGCTTCTGGGAACGTCACTCTTGATACAGTTAACAAGATTGGTCAAACAGGTGTGACCTACATTTCAAGGTAATTTCCAGCTTAGTGAATAACAATTACTTAGAGATTAGCGAAGGACGGAAGTTCAGACAAAAGTCCGATATTTTACCATTTGCAGCGGTGCTTTGACACACTCCGTTAAAGCACTGGACATTTCATTGAAGATCGACACAGAACTTGCATTGGAAGTGAGCCGGCGTACGAAGCGAGCATGAGCATCGAGGCCTCGGGACCTTGCTACTCTTACGACTGAAATAAAAGAAGCGACTCATGAAATTTGAGCTGCTGAGGGAAAACATTTTGTCCTGGATTCATGGGATTTATGTCCGTTTTTGAGCCTGTTTACCATATACAAGGGCACTCTACTTCATTATATTTTTATTTATTCAGTTGTCCCATAAAACCGAGCGCGAGTTTGGAGGAAGATTTTTGTTGCCTTGTGTTCCTTGTGCAGCTCTACGAAAATGTTGGCAGCCTGTGGCAAGCCTAAGATTGAGTTGTACAGAATTGTGACATGTATGGAGCAGAAAACAAAGCAGCCATAGTAGAATTTCAAATTATAATACTGTATCAGCTATGAGGATTTCTTGTTGAATACGAATACTCTGATGATTATTTGCGTGTGGGGTGCATTTATAAAAAATGTGAAAAGAGGAGGTTTCCTGACAGTGGTCTATTCTTTAAGCTGTGGATAGGTCATTGTATTTTTTACCTATACACTAATTATTAAATTACACAAAATTGTATAAATTTAAAAGTTAAAAATTTAAATTTTTGTATTATATTTTTGAGTCCATCTCTTCAAAGATGGTCTTTCCATGAGTCATGGAAAGATCAAGGTTTAAAGTGTAAATTAGAAAAAATCAAGATAAATTTTTTGAGTTGCATGAATCGGGTTATAAATTTTATAATTACTACATGTTGCATAATAAAATTCTAATATTGCAATTAAGACATTTTACATTTTATTATTGTAATTAAACCTCATCTTTTCATAAGGCTATGGAAAGACGGTCTTTCCCACGACTTTGCCTATATTCTTTATGTATATTTTCACATTCAAATACACAACATTACTTGTTTTAACTTAGAGTTTGTCTCTTGAAAGGCGGCATTTTCATAAGTCATGGAAAATCCAATGTTTAAAGTACAAATTAGAAGAAATGAAGATAAAATTTTTGGGTTGCATGAATCGGGCTATAAAATTTATAACTACTACATGTTGCATAAAAAATTAACAATACAAAAAAAACCTTTTACCTTTTATCATTTTAATTAAAATTCGTCTTTCCATAAACTTATGGAAAAACAGTTTTTCCCAAAAATTTTCCTTTAACTTATAAATATAATATTTAAATGTTTTAAAAATATATAATTTAAGAGAAATGATCTATTCATAAACTTAGGGTATTGTTATTTCACGTCCTTTATTTTACTGTATACGCCCTATATATACACATGCTTTTAGACAGTCCACATGCTTTTATCTTAAATATTGTAATTTTTTATAAAATTTAAATATTGTATTTTAAAAGTTAAAACATGTAATAATATGTATTTGAATGTTAAAATGTAAAAATATATTTTCTAAATTTCTAAATTCAGTACTCCCTTTTTCCCATCTTAAACTGCAATTTTACAATTTGACAAGTCAACACTGTCAAAATTTGACCACGTATTTGAATAAATATATAAACAATAATATTATCATATGTGATATTGTTGGATTCATCGTAATAAGTAGTTTCTAAATATTAACTTTTTATTTATTGTTATTAAATGTAGTTAAACATGTTGACGGTCAAGCATGTTTCTTGAAAATCGTGAAAAAAGATATCATACATCTTAAGTTGGGACTAGGGATGATCATGGGTCTGGGTCGAGTATAATAAGACTCAGACCTGGCCCTAAAATTTTTTAGTTAGACCCAAACCTGACCCGGACTCATAGGTTCTGAAAATCTTAGACCCATACCCAAACCCGATGGGTTTAAAAAGGTTTTTGGGTCCAAAGTGGGTTCTAAATGGGTATAACTTTCTAAAAAAAATTCTTCACTAAATAAAATATGTATTATCCTAAATAAAAATAATTCAAGTTCAATATGGACGTGAATTAAATCTTCAAGAAAAAATATACAATACACATTATTTGTTTAATTAAAAATAAAATACAAAGAAAATATGAAAGTAAATCATATTTTAGACATGGACCAGGATAAATCATATTTTTAAAAAATTTAAAATTAAACTTGTTATTTGAATTTATTGAATTTTAATTTATAGCACATTTTGTATTTACAAAGTATAAATACAGGGCGTATACAATAAAATAAAGTGCGTGAAATAACGATTCTATTCTAACACAACATTTAAAAAATTATTTGAAGGAACTCTAGATCACACCGGCTCCTGTTTGGCCGCTTTTAAGAGCTGGACCATCTGGATTCATTTCGACCTAGAGACGGTGTTTCCAAGACACAATTAAGGGTATTTTCTCCAATTTGTTGAGCTTGCAAAGGATAAGTTTTGGCACACTTGAGTTCAGTTCCCATACAGCTTTCATTTTTCGAATGAAGTATGATCTGTTTACTATCTGGTTTTATCTCATCAAACATCAACTTATTTCTAGAGCAGAGCCAAGTCACTATGGAAGGAAAAATTTGTGATCAAGACAGAGTAGTGGGGTGGTGAGAAATGTTCATGTGTCCGCTATTAATAATAGTATCTGTCCCAAAGGAAAACAAAATTTGAATTTGAGATGTTAAAAACCTAGTCTACACTATAGGGTTCCAAATTCCTGTTACTTCCGGGCATGAAGCAACAAATCGATGGGAGATTGTATGAGACGCCTTCTAATACATCTGGCATGGAGATGAGTCTCTCCAATTTGTTTTTGTGGCAGCAAGTTTGACCATAGATGCTCAAGGGACGGAAATTTTCAGTTTTTAGTGTATTATTATAGGCATATTTAAGAGAGAAAATTTCGCTTTCCACAGGTTTCCATATAAGTGTATCCTTGAATTAAGAGAAGACTAAAATGGGTTCTCTCAATTTTTGGTTTATAGATTCAGGGTCAGGGATTTTAATGTTCGGATTCCAATTACTTGTTTAAAAGAGTCCAACTTTTGTCCAGCTATTAGAGTTCCAAAAGGAAACTCCTAACTAGATGAATGTGTTTTCTACCTCTTCAATTCTTGCCCATGTTTTATAATTTTTCTTGTTATCTGGAGTTGACCACGTGAATCAGGCCCATAAAGATCCACCTTGTTGTATTTTCCATCGTAACTTTAAGGAGAAACTTGCAGTCATTGTGTGGAGATTCTTAAAATTAACCCATTTTCTTTTTCGAGGTAGCACAAATTAGTGTAGCTTCTTAACATTTTCCTTTTATAATTTTTCAGGATCCTAGGATCACCATTAGAATTTAGCACAAGATTTATGTAATTTGTCTATTATTTCTTTGGTGGGTTTTACGGTAAGTATATGTAAAGTAATAGTAGTGAGAACGTGTTTTATTAGAATAACCTTTCCAGCTTGAGAAGGCTGAGAGTTATGTCATTCCTTAAGTTTAGCGGTTATGCCATCCAACATTCCTTGATAATATATGTCCTTGTTTCTTCCAGTGAATAATACATCCCAGGTACTTAAAAGCAAGTGATCCATGTATCATGTTTAATTCTGATTTGATGGTTGAGATTACTTGTGGATTAGCAAATTTGGATATGAAGTTGGAAGATTTCTCACAGTTAATTTTTTGGCCTATGGCCCTTTCATAAATTTGTAGAAATCCCAATAATTTTGTATCCCAGATTTAGAGTATTTTAAAAAATATTGCAATATCATCTACAAAGGATAAGTGTGTAACATTTAGCATTGAATTTGGAAGCTTGTAATAACCTATATTAGCATATTGGAACCGGATATTTCTTGTGAAAACTTATGCTATAAGTATAAAAAGCAGGGGGGTAGGGGATCCCCCTGTTTTAAACCTCTTGAACCTTTAAAGAAGCCACAAGAACTTTCATTTACCAGTATAGAAAAATGGGCTGCTTTGATATTGCCTATAATTAGTTAATTTAAGTTGTTTTAAAATTCCATTTTGATTAGTAACTGTGTTAAAAAAATTCATGAGACTCGATCAAAAGCCTTCATCATGTCCAGTTTAATGATCATGTTGAAGCCATTGTTCTTAGTATGTAGATAATTTGTTATTTCTTGCACCGGTAACACAATATTTGCCAATTCTCTTCATGATACAAAAGCAGATTGTTCAGATGAGATAATATCAATCATTATAGGTTTTAGCCTGTTTGCTACTCCCCCCGTCCCATAGAAAGTTGCATATCAACTTTTTGCACACCCATTTAGGAGTGCTGAGTTGGCTAACGAGAAAGATAGGATTGGGGCTACTTTTTGGTTCAAGTGGACCATGGTGAAATTGAAACCATTAAATTGTGTTAAAAAAAAGGAATGGATCAAAATATGAAGTTTTTAATGGGACAAACCAATAAGAAAAGTAGGAATTTTTCTATGGGACGAAGGGAGTATCAGTTTTGAGAAGATTTTATTAAGAAGTTACATAGGTCGGTTAGTTTGTAGTCTTTAAAGGATGAGCAGACTTTTTTTAAGGATTAAAAAAATCATTGTTAAGGATATTGATTTAGGGATCTACCCTTGGTTCAGGAAATCATTTATTCCTGCAGGAAGATCCTCCTCAATAATTTCTAGCAGTGTTTGAAAAATAATCCTGATAATCCATCTGATCCAGGGGCATAGTCACTGTCCATAGTAGTTGATTACACTAAAAAAATTGCTTCACTTGATAAAACACTATAAAAATTACCTTATTAAAAAAATCTCCAATTACACAAAAAAATAATTAATTACATCAAGGTAAAGGAATACATCAAGTTTACAGAGGAATACGTCCAAATGTCGAAACTTGGAGTCTAGGTGTGGCTGCATTATAATTGTGTCTTTCAATCGACATACAAGATGTGTTTGACAGAACATATAAACTGACTTGTTTATAAGATAAATAACTTTTGGTGTTTCAACGTCTGCAATCTCTCTCTCTCTAATGTCTATAATCTCTCCGCCTTTCCTAAACCCTAGTGCCACCACCTTCTTCTCTGGGGTGGCGACCTTTCCACCACAATCTCACCCTACCCAACACCACTACTCTTCTTCTCAAGCCTTCCCGTATATAGATTTACGCGGTGAAGAGAAAGAATTTTACGACGGAGTTTGGGTCACCCTTTTCCAAACTCATATTGACGATTAATGGCGGTTCTTGGTGGTTCCCCGTCTTGTCAACGATCCGGGTTGTGCAGGTGGTTTCTTGGTCATTGCACGAGTGTCGCCTACTTTTTTTTAAGAGTTAGGTTGACTGGTCGACAAGTGGTCTTTGCTAGTTTGGTCGACGGGTCAGGTCAACTAGTCGATGAGTGGTCTCTACTGGTTTGGTCGATAGGTTAAGATGGTGGGCTTTGGATCTAGTCGATAGATGTATGACCTAAGGTCGAGCCGGATAATTTCCACGGGGAAGACTTTTCATGGCGGAGACATTCTCATAAAACTCCTCTTTACGAAGACCATGACGCGACAAAGTCATTTCAGCGGTTTCCCTTCGATGGTAGCAGCAAATGGAGAAGGCACAAAAATTTATTCAAATTTGTTTGACAGAAAATTTCTGGCGAGCTTACAGATTATTGAAAGTTTCATGGACAGGCCGTGAAAAGAGGGTACTTCTCTTTTCATTTATTTTTTCCTTTTTCAGGATAGGAGGCTTTTAAATTTTTGTTTTTGTTGATTTATCTTTATGTAGGTTCCATTTTATTCAAGTCTTTACTTAATCGATTGAAAATGAGTCTTTTTTTTGTCTATGTCAGTCTAAGATTTTTCAACTACGTACTACTGAAAAACCTTGTTTGGCTTCTGATATGTTGTCTCATAATAGTTTTGAAGAAATCCAAGTTGTAGACGGACTTTCGGCATTTCCGGATTGAGAACTTTAAGTAGATCAGTAGACCTCGGCCCACGTGAGATCAATTATTCGGCTAAACATTTCTTTAGACAGTTTATTCGGGTATTCTATAAGTTTTTATTATAGCCAACTTCTACACAAATCAATAATTATGTACACTTTCGAAAACATATTTGGCTTCCAAAAACGACTAGTCTTACTCTCCTAGTTTAGTTAGAGGGATTTACGGGTTAAATGGAGAGTGCAAAATTTGTACAAGATTTGTGCAAAATTAGTGTAGAAATGGTGCAGAAAGTGTAATTTTTGTTGTAACTTGAAATGCTAGTTGGTGCAGGATTCGCACAGAAATTGTGCAAAATTTGTGCAGATTTGGTGTAGGAAATGTGTTTTTTGTACTAATCCGAAATGCTATTTGGTACAAAAATGTTGGGAATTGAATAAATCTAATTTAGCGGAAAATCAATTATCTAATCCCGGATCTCATGCACGTAATTAATTCGAATCTACGTAAGAGTTTAGATTACCTTTGATGCGTGTTTTACTGTCGGATTCGGTCAACCATAGAGATGAAAATCGCATATGTGATTCCTCTATACGTATCCATATAGCACGATCGAATTGCATACAATATCGTCAGTTTAAAACGTTGATCAGCAAGCAAATACCCAGTCTTTCTTCTTCTCTTTACAACGAGGTTTATTTTTTGAAAATGGTTGGATTTTTTAATTTTTTCTTTCATCTTGAACGACCAAGGTTCTAATGTTTTTCGTACTGAACATTTCTGTAAAAATATCTATTTATACAGAATAGTCATTAATTCAAGAAACTCTAATCCAAATCAGTATATGCCTAGCCCAATTAGACTTAATGAGTTCTAAACTCAATTCTCATATAATTAATATCTGGGCTCCTAGCCCAACAACCGTTTCTTTTATCCAATTTAATGCCCGGTGTGTGACTCTAAAGGTTCAGTCATAATAACTTGCAAACCCAATATAATTTATACTAACTTATTGAAAGCGATTTCCAGCTAAACATTTCAATCATTCAAAATAATTTAATTAATTATCTCCGTAATTAATCTTTCAACTATATATGGAAAATGCATTGACTAAAGTGTGCATTCGTATTCCTTCATCATTTAATGTGTTGCTCTGAACATATGGTAAGATAACTTGTCATCCTTATCAATTCAAATGCATTTCTCTCGAATTCCCGAGTCAAACTGTTAAGATGGTTGATTAATACTTAATCAATCTGAGCACGACCATGCATTATACAGTCCCAACTCTCTGAAAGACCAATAAGACAACAATCTCATGTAAATGAGAGGACAATCCCACTCTTGTACATTCAAGTTTTATCCACTAGATTCATGGCAGGCCAAGAATTACCTTTATAGTCTCATTTTACAATGCGATGGTTGACTGCTGCAGGGTACACCAATCCAGAAGCAAGCAAATACTGAATTACTCAGGCATGAGGAATACAATCATATAGTAAATGAGACATACTTATGAAATTATGAGTATCTTAAAGTTTTCTCATAGCGGGTCTGTCCAAGACAAGTTCCCAACTTGCATCCATGCAATCGGTTCATGACACCCCACATCGTCCAGCCCATGAAACAGCGTTGTGAATCAACTTACAAAATAGTTTTCTTCAGTCATGAGTGTCGACTCTCAATGACCTAAACTAGGGACATAAAATACAAGAAAATGACCTATTACTTCCCCCTTTTTACCTCAGTTGTTTTGGCTTAGATTAAATAATCAAAGTAAAAAAGTTATTTTACCTCGGTTAAATTTTTTTCGGAGTAAATGATATTTTTTACCTCGTTTAAAAAATAACTGAGGTAAATAATACGTTTTTACCTTGGTTATTATATTAACCACAGTAAAAGGTTTAAAAATTAATGTAAATAATCTTACTGAATAGCGACATCGCATATAATGTTTAATAAGTCCAGCCGAATTCGCATTATATGTCATTTTTACCAACATGTAATGTGAAGCATGACCAATGTCACAAGTAAGTTATGCTCAAAACTTTTAGAGGTTAAAGTAGTTTGAAAAATATTGACTTTGGTCTACAAAAGTATTTATTCAATCATGCACAGATCATGAACCAAAAATGGTGTTGAATGCTAAGGTTGAAAACGGGTTCTAAATCATGCACAGATCATATCGCACATACATTCAATTATATATTGTTCAATTAAGGTAATTAAATTATTAGGAAAATAGTAGTCATGAAAATATCCTTACAATTAGTATAAAGGTTTCGTGTCTTGATCCTACCACTGGTGAAGTCTATGTCCTTCGTCATGCTCGGTTGTTGACACCTATTCTCTTTTCACCTCTTCCATAGCATCGGTGGTTGGTTCTTCTATGTCAACATAAGACATCTCTGTTCTTATTGATCTTGATGGTGATTCTGCTCCCTCGTTGGCCTCGGCTTCTCAACCTACTCAGGCTCCCTGCTCTATATGCTCCAAAAATCCAGATCGTTATGCACTCGGTCTAATCCGCCCCTCTTCGCCTATCTCACCGTCAGCTAGCCCTCGGTTTTCCCTAGTTACATCAGCCGAGACCTCACCTGCGGTCTCTCCCCCTCAGCCTCGTACTAATAGGAGAGTTTTCTGGTCAAAAGTTGGCGCTATTCAGCGCAGAGATTATTTAGATATTGTTGCTCATGGTCCTCTTGATGCCCTGCTTACCCAGAAGGAACCCAAAGATTATCGAATTGATGAGACGTCAAATGTATGTATTTTCCGAAGTATTTAACATCTCTTTTGTTATCTTTTTGTTGGAAAATTTCTAGATGTAGGTAGGTTAACATCATAAGGGATTTAGATGACCATTTTCGGTTTTCATATCTAAATCCTTCATTTTGTACCCTGTTTTTAGTCTAATGGATTTTTGGTTCTCA
>JAULKM010000009.1:5179801-5206491 GCA_032355605.1 Rubia tinctorum
TGACGAGCTCGAGCTCGAGCATGTTGTAATGGAACTCGCGAGTTCTCGAGTCGAGTCGAGCAAGGCTAAAAAAGTTCCCGAGTCGAGTCAAGCAACCCTCTGCTCGCGATCGACTCACTCGATAAGCACCCCTACTCCCTGCCCTAGAGTGCCCCCCGGACTGAGATTAACAACTATGGACATTTAGAAAGTCCAAATAATGTTGAACTTTCTATGAAGAACCAATTTGGTGAACATATCAGCAGAATTATCATTTGTGTCTACTTTCATCACTTTAATCTCTTTCTCACTTCTCAGGAAATGATATCTCACATCTATATGCTTAGTCCTCTCACGATGGACTTGATCCTTGCTAGACATATTGAGCTCAAACTATTGCAATACACAATCGGTTGATCATGATGTAAACCAAGATCGCTAACTAATCCTTTCAGCCATATCCATTCCTTAGCAGTTTCTGTCAATGCCATGTACTCGGCCTCTTTTGTAGACAAAGTAACTGTAGCTTTCAAAGTTTCCTTCCAACTAATAATAGAATCACCTAGAGTGATTACATAACCAGTCATAGATCTCTTACTGTCAACATCTCCCGCAAAATCAAAATCAGAATAACCAGCAACTAAACACTGAGCATCACCCCAATAAATGAGACCAACATTAGATGTACATCTAAGGTAACGGAAAATCCTCTTCACAGCTTGCCAGTGTTATTTCCCAGGTCTCCCCACGAATCTACTGACAACATCAAGATCTGGTCTAGTGCAAACCATAGCATACATCAAGCTTCCTACCGCACTAGCATATGGGACTCGAGACATATATTCCTTCTCAGCTTCAGATTGCGATGCAAACACAGAAGATAGATGTATATTCGCAGCGCTACTAATATCTATAGGCTTAGCTGATGACATGCCAAACCTTGACAATAGGTTCTGAATGTAACCTTTCTGTGATAAGATAGGTTTCATTTGATTTCTTTCTCTATAAATATCCATCCCCAGAATATTTTGCGCAACACCCAAATCTTTCATCTCAAACTCAGCATTGAGAAGTCCCTTCAACTTTTGAATATCAGGCTTAGACCTGGCAGCTATGAGTATATCATCTACATACAGAACCAGATAAACCATTGAACCATCGTCCACCTTGTTGTGATACACACAACAATCATACAAACTCATATTGTAGCCCAACTGAATCATATAGCTATCAAACTTCTTGTACCACTGCCTAGGTGACTGTTTTAGTCCATACAATGACTTTTTTAGCCTTCAAACAAAATCTTTCTTACCAGGACCTTGGAACCCATCTGGTTGAGTCATATAAATCTCTTCTTCAAGTTCCCCATGTAAGAAAGCCGCATTCACATCTAGTTGCTCAAGTTTGAGATTATGATGTGCAATTATCGCAAGTAGCACCTTGATTGAAGTATGTCTGACTATATGTGAGAAAATCTCATTATAGTCAACCTCTTTCCTTTGTGTGAACCCTCTTGCAACAACTCGAGCTTTATACTTGATCCCCTCAACATGTGAGATTCCTTCCTTCTTTTTGAAGACCCATTTACAAGTGGCAATCTTCCTCTCCTCAGAACGTTTGACTAGCTCCCAAGTCTGATTTTTATCCAGTGACTCCATCTCATCTCCCATTGCAGTGAGCCATTGAGCGGACTCACTACCTGAAACAACTTCTCCGTGGGTGGATGACTCATTTAAATCCACCTCTTCTGCAACCTGCAGTGCATAAGCAATCATATCTTCATAATCATACCTCTTTGGAGGACCAACTCCAACTCTTCGAGCTCTATCTGTAGCTATGCTTTGCTGAAGCACTTGAGGTCTTGGAGACTTTGACATATATGGAGCTACATGTTGATTTTCTCCACCTTGGTGCTATGATTCACACTCATGTTGAGTGACTTGCAGCTGTAGCTAGCACCACAATGATCTTCATAGTAGAGTTAAGCATAGAATGTTCATAAAAACTACACTCCTGCTAATTATAATTCGACTTTCATAGGGTGACTAGATTCTATAGCCTTTAACTCCATTCCCAAAACCCACAAATATACCCTTTTTAGCTCTAGGTTCTAATTTACCCTCATTTACATGATAGTAAACTATAGAACCAAAAGCTCTCAAAAAAGAATGATCAACAGGGTTACCAGACCACACCTCATATGGTGTTTTACAGTCAATACATGTATGTGGTCCAAGGTTAATCAGATAACATGTTGTACTTACAGTTTCTGCCCAAAATATTTTTGCTAATCCAGCATTAGAGAGCATGCACCTCGCTCTCTCCAACAACGTCTGATTCATTCATTCTGCTACCCCACTCTTTTGTGGAGTATCTCTGATGGTATGATGGCTAGCAATTCCTTCATTCTTGCAGAATTTATTAAACTCGGAAAAACAAAATTCTAGACCATTATCAGTTCGTAGCCTCTTGATCTTCTTCCCAGCTTGATTTTCCATCAAAGTTTTCCACTGCTTGAAATTTTTGAAAGCTTCACTATTATGTTTCATCATCATTACCCAAGTCATCCTTAAATAATCATCAATCATTGACACAAAATACCCATGGCCTCTAATAGATTCAACTTGGGAAGGACCCTAACAATCGAAATGGATATAATCAAGTGTACTCTTTGTCCTATGGACACCCTTTGGAAACTTGCTGCGATGAGGCTTCCCAAACACATAATGCTCACAAAACTCTAGATTCTGCATTGTGTGCCCACAAAGAAGATCCTTTTTGATAGAATTTGCATCCCCCTTTAACTAATATGACCAAGCCTCATATGCCAGAGTTTGGTCATATCCTTTTTCTGAACTTTAGATGATGCAACTGCAGTGGAACCTGACATAGTAGAACCTTGTAGAAGATATAAGTATCATGTTGTATACATTTCAGAGCAACTTTTGAACCCTTGCAGATATTCAAAACTCCACCTTTGCCTTGGAAACTAAAACCCTTACTATCAAGGAGACTCAGTGATATCAAATCTTTGTCATCAGTGGAACATGCCTAACCTCGTTCAAGATGCAGAATGTACCATCGTGATTCCATATCCCGATTGATCTAATTCCAACCACCTTGCAGATAACATTGTTGGTCATAGAAACATTGCCCCCATCCATCTGCTCATAGGTTGAAAACCATTCCTTGTATGGACAAATATGGTACGATGCCCCGGGGTCAAGAATCCATGCATCTCTATAATGTGACTCATCATTTGCAACTAGGGCTAAATAGTCTTTAGAGTTACCTTCAGAGTTACCATCAGTTCCTGCCAAGGCAGCATAATCTTCCTTCTTTTCTTGCTGCCTTTTTTCTTGGGACATTCATTTTTCCAATGCCCCTTCTCCTTACAATAGTTACATATATCGTTACTACTAGGACCTCTAGAATTCGAATATTTTGACTTCTTATTACCATATTTCCCCCAATCTTTATTCCCAGTAACAACCAACCCTGACGCCTGATTTTCCGTACTAGAGCCAGATGCCTTATGGCGAACCTCTTTGGTATGAAGAGCAGACCTAACTTCTTCCAGAGACAGACTGTCTTTCCCAACAATGAAGGAATCAACAAATTCTCATATGGCAGAGGTAAAGATACCAACAGAAACAAAGCAACATCTTCACCATTTATTTTAACTTCAATATTGCGCAAATCTAACAGAATAGTATTTAGTTGATCTAGATGATCTCTTATAGGCGTACCTTCCTGCATGTGCAAGTTGAACAGACGTTGCTTCAAGAGTAGCTTGTTGGTTAAATATTTTGTCATATATAGACTTTCTAACTTTAACCACAGACCAATAGTAGTTGTTTCCCTTGAAACCTCGACGGTAACTTCATCTGCTAGACACAACGAAATCGTCGAATGAGTCTTCTCTTCCAGAGCCTCCATGTCAGCATCCTTAATCGGTTTCTTGGATGTCTCACCTTTGTCAGATTTCTTGGATTCCACCATAGCCAATGGCGCCCACAAACCTTGTTGTTTCAATAAAGCACGCATCTTGATTTTCCAAAGACTGAAGCTATTTCTCCCAGTGAATTTGTCAATCTTCACATTCAAAGCCGACATCTTTTTCGTTATCTCGACCGATCACCAGCTCTGATACCAGTTTGTGTATGACGGGTGTAATTAACGAACAAATAATTAAACAACATAGAGAATTTTACGTGGTTCATTAACAATTTGTTAGCTACGTCACAAAACGGAAACAAATTTTATTAACAGACTCAGAAGAGATTTCTTAGACCATAACAATTGTCTTCAAAATCTCAGGCATATTACAAATAGACCCAGATGAAAGTTTATATAGATTTCTCAAACTATATAATCCTAAACCAAAATGGAATAAGACTAGCTTAATCCTATTCCTAAACGGAATTGGAATTACCCAATAATAAATCCAAAACAGAAAAGAATTCAGATTCAAGTCATGTTCTAACACATTCCTTGGACTAGTCCCAGTTTCTTGTAATCTCCTTTTGGAATGGGTAAACTTGAATTGTGCACCAACGGTTTCTCGTTGGAAACCTTGCAATTCCACTCACGATTGGTATGGAGTGATGATGGCTCATCGATTCATAATAAATATTTATGGTGAATATGATAAACAACCATTTATTTTGAAGGCATAAATTATTTATTGTGGAAAAATAGAAAATGATCTCCCCCACTTTCAAAATATTCCAAATTTGTTTAGCATACACCTACCAAACAAACCCTAATTATGGTGTATTATTGGGAGAGATTGAACCCCACCTGTGCTAAATGTTTCCTCAAGTCGGACTCTCATAGTTAATGGCCCCTCCAAGTTGTTGGGAACTACTATGTTGATAGATGGGTCTCATTGAGCCATACCTTTTCCTCAGCTATAGTATATCAAAGGAACACATGACTTGTCTTCCTACAATAATGTCATTGATATATTGTCTTCTCTTTCTCAAAAAAGAAAGGCAAAAACAATCTCATTCATATAAGTGTACTCCTTTCCTCCAACTAGATTTGCACCGCAATCATTATCACACTGTTCAAAAAACATATTTGACCGTTAATATCTTTTCCTATGCATGATAACGACAAATAAAAATTTAGAAACTACTTGTTACGACGAATTGAACAATATCATATATGATAATATTATTATTCATAAATCTATTCAATTATGCGATCAAATTTTGATAGAGAATGATGTCAAAAAGTAAAAGTGCAAAAAGAGTTGGGACAGAGAGAGTATATATACTCTAATTCAAAAATAATTTTACATTTTCTTTTTGAAAAGAAAATTAATCTTACTATCAGTTCTCAAGAACCGTGTACCGATTATGTCGGTACGTAGCAAGTACTCACTATGTCCCATCAGTAATGACATATTTACTTTTTCAAGGTCAATTTAGATAAACTTTGACCATAAATATAAATTAATATATCTATAATAAATATATCATGTGAGATATTGTTGAATTCATCTTAATATATTTTATCTAAATATCAATTTCTTATGCGGAATTGATATATGTAAATAGATATATTGACGGTTAAACATGATCATTGAAAATTGTGGAAAAAAATATGTGTGAATATTGTTGGGACTGAGGGAGTATAGTAGAATAGAACGAAGAAAGAGAGAAAGCATCAACTCAATCTTGCCAGTTGTCATTATTTAAGATGGCATGGCACTAACCAAAACCAAACCCTAATATTATGCTCTTTGTTCCTCTAAATTTATTTTTTACTTTTAATTTTTTATAGAGTGTGTATTTTGAAATACGGTTTTTACATAAATTATGAAAATATTAAAATTTAAATTACAAATTAGAAGAAATCAAAATAAAATTTTTGAGTTCCAGTAATCGGGTTATAAAATTAGAACTACAACACGTCGCATAATAAAAAAAATTAACATTGCAACTGAAATTTTTTACCTTTCTTTAATTCTAATTCACCTCCGTCTTTACATAAGTTTAGGAAGACGGGTTTTCTCAATATTTTGCCTTTTTATAAGATATTACACTTTTGCTTATGTTTAAAAATGACTTATCCTCATTCCCCGATTAATCTTTTCAATTTCTCCATCAAACCAAACACTTTTATATTTTAATTTTTATTAAAGTCAATTCAAACAATGAATGTCGGTTTTAAATTAACAGAAGAAGAACTGCATTATTGATATAGTGTCCCTTTCAAAAGCAAAGAAAATAGACAAAACCTCGTTCTTGGCTATAAAAAAAATGGGTATTGATACAATCATGATTTGCACATCTGTAATGGAAGCCATGACCCTTGTCTCTCTATGCTCCTTACTTTGCCCTCAAAATCCAAACATCATCATTCGTTAGCCATGCCAGTAGAGAGAAAGCTAAGCAATGTTACAAAACACTGTATATCTACACACCGGTGGCAACTCTAGTCTAATAAATTAATTTAAACATGAAGTTGGGAGAAAAAATAAGAGAAAAATACATATATAATCCTACCTAATTCGCATCAGTGTAAATAAAACTCTTTGATAATTGAAAGTACAAATATAACTCAAGATAGTTAGGGTATGTGCAAATTTACTCTTTTCGACAGTTTGAAGTCGGATTTTGTTAAAATTACAATTTTACCCCTCTGAAAAAACCCCCCCAAAATATGAAATATCTATAATGCCCCTACCTAATTTTCCTAGCTCTTCTATTTCTTTCCTCTCTACCAATCCCTTTTTCTTCCTCCTTCTCTTCCTTTCTCCAATTCGTTCATCCTTCTTTTCCTTTATTTTCTCTGTCGGGTTGAATCCTTTCTTCAGCCGAAAGAAGTGTCGTAGGAGACAACTTGGCGGGATTTGGTGCGCGGTGAATGGTGGTGACAGGTTTGGGTGCGACAGAGTCGTTACAGGAGACAGGTGCGAGCGTGAGAGCTGGGGCGGCGACATCGACGGGGCTAGGGTTTCAATGAGGGGGAGGCGCGGGTTTAGGTGGTGGAACATGGTTAGTATTTCTACAAGGGGGAGGAGACGAGATTGGGTTTTGACGGGCCTAAGGTTTCTGCGAGGGGGAGGCAGCGGGTTTAGGTGGACGAGGAGGGAATGTGATGGTAGGCTTAGGTAGCGGGGCAGGGCAGAACATAGAAGGTGTGGTGGTGATGAACTGGTGGTGGGGCCGTGTGGCAGGGTGGGGCTGAACATAGGAGGTGTGGTGGTGGTGGACCGGTGGTGGGGTCGGCAGCGTAGGTGGTGTGGCGGCGGTGCTGGTGGCAGAACAGCGATGGAGTAAAAGACATTTTTGTCTTTTAAATATTTGTATTAGGATGAAAGAATATTTCGGTCATTTCCGATCGATTAATGGCAGGAAATGCTAGTCAATGCCGAAATATAATTTTTTGGGTAAGGGTGTTCATCAGTCCAAGACCATACCAGATTGGACTGAAACTGGTTAGGACCGGAACCGAAATCACTTTGACCGAATACCAAACTGGTTAGTGATTGTGTGAGACCGCAAACGGATCGGAATTATTCCGGTTTTGGACCGTATGGACCGGTTGGACAGAATTTTAGTAAACTTTATTTTCTACAAAAGTATTTTGGTGTTGAACAAAAATTAATTCAAAATTTTGTCTTTAAAAGATGGTAAACTAGAAGTTATTGAACAATATATACCTCAAAATATGGAAGAATACTAGCTCATTGGATATAAATCTAAAATAGTATATGAAATTAAATTATATATACATAAAAAAATATAAGAGTAAGTTACCGGTCCATCCGGTCCAGACCAGAAAAATCTGGTCTTGACCGGACCGGACCAAAATCTAAAATCCAAAATCATAAAAATTGTTGGACAGAAGACCGGATGGGAATTCTATATATCCAGATCCGGTCTTTTATATTCTGGTTTTGTTCATTTTATCAGTCCAGGCCGGTTCATAAACACCCCTACTTTTAGGTTATATTTGTATTTATGTGAAGTAGTTAAAGTTGTTTTTGTATTTCGAATTATCTCGGGGTTATATGTGCACTTACTGGAATATATGGGTTATGTTTGTATATATTCCAAAAATATATTTCACTATTTAATTATTATTTTTGTTTCGTATTAAAATTGTGGAGTGTAAATTGAGAAATTTGTATTTTATAATCATTATTCACCCACATCAACGAATTTGACTAGTATCAATTTCTTGATCGAAGTCACGTATTCATTGATATTCCTTACATTTATGTTCACAAAAATAATAATATTACAAAAGTATTAACTGTTATAATAAGTTAAAATGTTGAATTAATTTAATTTGGTTATGGATTAGGTTCATGACTGGATTAGAGTTCTACTAGATCTAGTCTACCTTTTGTACTCTATTTATTCCATTCAGTAATATCAGAATCATTACGGGAAATCACTCTTTCAGCGGGGTTCGGGTTGGGTCGGGCTCAGGTACTTGGGAAATAGGGAATGTTCGGGTAGGTCATTTTGGACTTTGATTTTTGAACATGTCAACCCTCCTAAGTGCAGAGGCGTAAATCGTCCCTGTTTTTTCTCCCTCTTCATTACAAGGTGTGGAATCCTCCCATCATAATTGAAGAGGAGTGGAGTATTCCATGAATGGCTCCTAGCCGCTAGTTCCCTTCTGCCTTTAAAACGATGTCTCTAGCCTCATTCTAAAATATGAAAACAACATATCCCCCTCTCCTCTCCTTCATTCGTTCTTCATGTTCTTTGTGTTCATCGAGTATGAGAGTAAGGCATCAAATTGGTTAATTGGTTTTTTCTGCTGAGTTGTGCATAGTAGAAAAGTGTAGCAGTTGTATCCTGGGATTCAGAACGCCATCAAACCGTCACACTATGGGCCGATTTCAGAATTAAGGACAAAGATCTTAATCTTGCCTCTGCATCGATTCGACATTACATGATTCGGTAAAGTTTCTCTACTCTTTTTTCATTTACGTAATTCTGTTATTTATTTTCATACTGATTGTTTAGTTAAGTTAATTGGAATTTAGAATCTTACCATCTAAATTTTAAAAAATAAATTTCACCTATAATTTTCACAACTAATCAATATGGTAATGTGAAGTTCATAATAGAATTAGTACTACAAATTTATCTAACTTGTTCTAAATTGTTTAAACTCTTACGTTGCTAAAATTCATCAATATAGCATTATTGATACCGTAGTGTGTAGTTTTACAAACTTCATGACAAAACTATTCATGCATCGGCCTAATTTTATTGAAATATTAACGTAGTAGCAATTTACATTCCAACATTATAACATTATTTAATTCTGAATTAATTTTAATTCTAATTAGTTCTTAATTTTGTAACGTTCTTTCACTTAATAAAATTAATTTGGTCAAGTTTTCAAATAAACTGATTAATTACGATTCTAATTAAATGATTATAATTCATAAAATTCTAAGTAATTTAAAATATTAAATTTGAAACTTGAAATTAAAATTAAAATTAAAATTAATTCTAAATTTTGTAACGGTTTTTGAATTAAGGACAATAATTACGATTAATTATTGCTATATTACTGAAATTTTTTAATCTTTAAAATTGGAAATTGATATTTGAATTTCAAAATTGAGAAAAAAATTGAATAAGATTTTAAAGATAATTTTACTGAATAACCAACTAAAATTCTGTCTAAGGAGCCTAGCGATTTTAAGGAGACATTGTGTCCCTCCACAAGCCTTTCCCGAGAATTTTGGAGAAATTTTTTAAAGGTGTTTTAAATCTGTTCTAAAACCATTAATAATTTTTTTAATTGTTTGAAAAACATATTAATGAAAAATGGCAAATAAGAATGTCAATACTAGAAATCTTGGTGAGTCGACGCCCCAAATTGACTTTGGGAGTGGTCTACAACCTGTGGATTTGTCAGTGGACCAACCCCTGGCAGTTCAGCCCAAGGTTGTCAGACCCACGGTGGAGAAAAATGTTCATCAAATCAGGAATATGATGCCAGCATTGCCAAGTGCTCAATAGGTAAAAATTTTGCCCGACAAGTTTGATGGAACGGGATTCAAGACGTGGAGTCAAAGATGCACTTTTTCTTGGCCATGCTGAATCCGGACAAGTACCTTGAGGAGGAAAAACATGTCATCTCACCGGATAACACTAATGTGTACGCCCTGGAAAGCCTTGAAAATTGGATTCAAATGGACTATGGGAGCAAGGCTACATAACAACACGAATTATTTACTCGTTGTACAATGTGTACACTACTCAAACAATGAGTAAAAATTTGTGGTTGGCCTTGCACAAGATTTATAATTCTGAAGATGCGCGCACAAAGAAGCATGCATTTTCAAGGTTTCTGAAATAAAAAATGGTGGACTTAAGGCCGATCATGGAGCAGGTTGAAGAGTTTCAACTTATCACCCATGAGGTCATAACTGAAGGCATGAACATCTATGAAACCTTTCAAGTAGGTGTCTTCATTGAGAAGCTTCCTCCAAAGTAGGAGAACTTCAAGCACTATCTGTTGCACAAACAGAAGGCAATGAAAGTCGAGGACTTGATTATCAATCTTCTAATTGAGTCAACCAATCGAAAGGCCAATGGGGTGCAGCCTGAGTAGAAAGTAAATCTGGCAGAGCATAAGGGGAAGAAAAGAAAGTTTCAACCCCAAAACTCGAGCAGCTTCAAGAAAAAACCCGCCAAGAAGTTCAACAGGAAATTCCACAAGTGTCACAAGATTGGGCATAAGGTAGATGAATGTCGCAGAAAGGTCGAAATGAGGAATGGAAAGGCTGTAGCCAACCTAACTGAAGGCCAGCTCTCATATTCAGATCTGTGTGATGTGATGACTGAAGTAAACATGGTTGGGATTAATCCAAATGAGTGGTGGTATGATACAGGTGCCACCAGACACATCTTCTCAGATAGGGGTATGTTCACAACATATCATAAGAGCAATACTGAAGAGAAAATCTTCATGGGAAACCCTACCACTTCAATGATTGAAGGTCGGGAAGGTCGTGCAGAAAATGACTTTAGAAAAGGAACTGATACTCAACAATGTCTTGCATGTGCCAGGTGACAAAGATGGTCTCAATGCCTTCTCTTATGAGAATCTTTACATTATATAGGCAATAATGCCTAGGATGTACAATGAATCTATAGGCAATAATGCATGAAGAGGTGTAGGTCAATCTTGAGAAAAACTAAGTTCAGTCAATAATCCCCGAAGCCAATGGATCTCTGCACATGCTTATGACATAGCTCTATATTCAGAATCCGTAGACGACTTAGAAACACGATCTTGTTTCTTGCTTTTCCAAGAGATAAGTGACTTTCCAAGAAAAATGCACCAATCTATAACGGAGCGTTTGGTGTCATTACAACTAGCATAATTTGCATCACTATAGGCTGCAAGATTAATCGAATTATCAGAAGAGTAATAAAGGTCACAAAGAACTGTACCCCTAACATAGAAAATTATTCCTCAGACTGCAACCATGTGCAAGTGTCTTGGAGAAGTCATAAACTGACTAACTTGTTGGACATCATAAAAAATATCAGGCCTGGTAATTGTTCGATAAACCAAACTCCCAACAAGAGTGCGATAGAGAACCGGATCAGGTAAAAGATCTCCCTCATCTTTGCACAACATTAAATTAACCTTCATGGGAGTCAGAAGAGGGATAGAATCTTGTAGTCCAATTGTAGTGATCAAATCATAGGTATATTTAGATTGGGATATAAAAGTGCCATAAGAATTGGTATCTATTTGAAGCCCAAGAAAATAGGTAAGAGATCCCAAATCCTTCATGTTAAATGAAGCTTTTAAATACTGCCTGAGCTGATCAATCAAGATCGAATCACTTCCAGTAATGACTATGTCGTCAACCTAGACCAATAGAAGTAAAATACCAATCCCAGTTTTGCGAAGAAACAGAGATGGATCGTACTTACTTTTAACAAACTTGAACTTGAGAAGGGTGGAAGTGAATTTCTCATACCATGCCCTATGAGCTTGCTTCAAACCATATAGAGAGCGTCGCAATTTACACACAACAAAAGTAGGAGCTGAAAAGAGCCCGGCTGGTGGGCACATATGTACAACCTCCTTGAGATCTCCATGAAGAAATGATTTCTTCACATCCATTTGATGCAAACCTCAATGTTGTGTTGCAATAATAGCCAAAACGGTACTAATTGTTGTCATCTTGTCAATTGGAGCAAAGCTCTCCTCATAGTTTACTCCATATTCTTGATGATTACCAAGAGCAACTAAGCTTGCCTTATACTATTCCAAACTACCATCAGATTTGACTTTAATAGAATAAACCCATTTGCAGCCAAGGGGTTTTACTCCAGGTGGACAATATATAATATCCCACGTACAATTAGATTCAAAAGCAGAAAGCTCCTCTTGCATAGCCTTTTGCCAACACTCTTCTTTCACTGCCTGCGAATAGTCATTTGGAATAGGAATAGAACCTAAAGTAGCAAAAAGAGCAGTAGTAGGATTCCTGGAAGAATTTATTGGAAAACCATACCGATCAGGAGGATGACCTTGCGAGTAGGAGCAGATGTCAAGGTAAGGAGGCTTCACTTTTGGTCTCCGCTGATACACTACACCTAATTTGAACCTCTCCATAGTAGGGAAAGAAGACGCATTATTGAAGACTGGTAGAAAATAAAATGAAGGTTCAGATGAAGATAGAGCAAAAAACCATTGGTTTCTTATAAAAAAAATCACATTTCTAGAAATACGAACTCTATGAGATTTCGGATCATAACATAGATAACCTTTGTGAATAGGAATATACCCTAAGAAAGTACAACAGACAGATTGGGCAGACAACATGTGCCTATCCCGCAAAAGGAAGAAGCATGAAACACACACACCCAAAAATATGAAGATTTGTATAAATAAGATTGGAGCCATGAAGTTTAAAATATGGAGAATCTAATCCCAACACTTGTGAAGGAAGTCTATTTATTAAAAAATGGTGGTAGTGGGGGCTTCAACCCAGAATTTAGGAGGCAAAAATGACTCAATAAGAAATGCTCTAACCACATCTAGAAGATGACGATTTTTTCGTTCAGCAACCCCATTTTGTTGTGGGGTATCTGGACAAAAAAGTTGATGAACAATGTCTTTAGAATGAAGATATGACTGAAATTCATTACTGATATATTCTCCACCAGAATCTGAACGAAGAGTTTTGACAACGGTTGAAATTGTGTCTCAACCAAGGCAAGAAACAATTTAAACATTGAGAAAACTTATGATTTCTTTTTCAAAAAATAGACACAAGTAAATCTTCTATAATCATCAATAAAAATGACAAAGTACTTGTAATGAGCATGAGAAATGATAGGACTAATACCCCATACATTAGTACAAATGAGTTCAAATTTATGCATAGATCTACTCCCTTCAGAAGGAAATGGCAAAATCTTACTTTTACCAAGTTTACAAGTAGCACATTCATTGAACACAGAAGGTAAATTTGAGTCTTTATTTGATAGAAAACCACTTTTGAATAAATGAGACAAACTTCTAGAATTAGGATGACTTAATCGCTTGTGCCAAAGGTCAAAAGACCCACTAGATTTATGAAAAAGAAAGGACGAGATGTGAGAAACATGGGGTGAAGATAAGCTTGGAGGAACACATAGTTGTAGTGTAAAGAGATGACCATGTTTAGACCCCTTCGCTATCACTTACCCTGATATATGATCTCGCACAATAGAACCTTTATCAGAGAAGTGTACTTCACACTTTTTGTCAACGAGTTGACCCACAAAAATTAATTTCGCGGAAAGATTTGGAGATACAAGAACATATTTAAAGTGAGAAGATACATCACCAATGACTATAATTGGTAGATTACTACCATTTGATGTTTGTATACAAGAAGAGCCATAGTATTTTCTAACATTACTTAAGCCATTAATAGAATTTGTGAAATGATTGGTAGCTCTCGAGTCCATAATCCAAGAAGTAAATAGAGAAGGATTACCTTGAAGTCCCAAAGCTGAATATGCACTCACAATTATTTCTTTAACTGCCTCACGGGTGAGAGAGGAAGCTGAAGTAGTGGGTTCAACAGGAGTGACATTAGCATGATAGACTTTGTTGGAACGAGTGGGACAGTCCTTGATGATATGTCTAGGTTTCTTGCAATAATTGCAAAATTTCTGAGGACAATGAGGAGTAATATGGCCGTACTTCTTGAAACACTAGTATTGTGTTGTACTCATGTCACGACTTTTGGTTCTGACATAAGTAGCATAGGAAACAAAAATGGTATCAGCAGCGCGATCATGTTCCATATTGTAGACGTTGCTCTTCCCTCAACACTTCTAAAAAACAAACCTCAAATGTTGGAAAAGGAACTCTATTCACTAGACATGCTCGAATAGGCTCAAATTTGGGCCTCAATTTCATTAAAAACCGATCATGTTGAGTGTTTTTGTGAACTTTTTGTAAAACCAATACTCCTGCTCCCAAGATATTAGCTAGAGAAAGATCAGAATAATCAGTCCAAAAAGTTAAAAAAACCAGAATATAATGGTCAGGCTGATAGATCTCCCTGAGAGTAGTTGGAAATATCCAACTTAAGTTGGAATTTCCTAGCATTGTTATCCTGATTATAAACTTTCTTAAGAAAGTCCTACATGGCCTTTGCATACATGTGAGGATGTAGAGAAAGAACAATATGAGGTTCAACGTGACTGAATATCCAAGACATGATTTGATTGTCTTTGGCACTCCAAGTTGACACCATAGACTCGGTAGATTGTGATGTACCATCTATGTGACCCCAAAGCTCCTTGCCCTTCAAAAGGTCTCCAGCTGAAACACCCAGGTAGTATAATGTTTTTCTAAAAAACTTGATAAGGACGTGATCAGATTTTTTCATGGCTATGGCTGAAAAGGCTATAGCTAAAAAAGGGCTAAGAAGAAATAATCTATGGCTGAAATTGCTTCTAAATGGCTCTGATACCATGACAAAGATGGTCTGAATGCATTCTCTTGTGAGAAGCTTTAAATTATATAGGCAATAATGCCTAGGATATACAATGAATCTATATGCTAATTTGAGGGAGTAATTTACTCGAATGTACCTAGACATATTTACATACTAATACACTAATAAATGTAAATTAGTATTGCTGGATTCAAGGTTCAGAATAGCTGGACTTAAGGCTTAGATTATTTCTCAGAATAGCTGGACTTAAGCTTAGATTATGGCTTAGAATAACCGGACTTAAGGCTTAAATTATAACTTGACAAGCATACCCAATCTCTTCAACCTATCTTTACGCATGTGTGGTTGTTTAAACACATTTCCACTCCTGCACTTCATGATTTCTACCATAACATTTTGAAAACTAAGAAATATTTTGTCAATCACTTTGGGATCTTATTTTTCAAAAGTATCATACACATCATGTAGTAATCTATCTAGGGTAGTACTAGGGTTTTGGTACGTCAAAGTTTGTATGGAGGCAAAAAAACCCAAGTCCAGTATGTTAAGGTCGAGGCATTATCCTGCTGAGGTGGAAACTTCTATAAATTCTTGGTCATTTGCATAAATATGGCTCGGGGCATTATCCGGATGTATGAATATATGTTTGCTTGCCAAACTTGGCCACTTTCTCTTAATTCTGGCAGTTCGAAAATGAGTTTGTGCCTAATGACATCTCTTGTGATGGAGTGAATGGGTGTTAGCACCAATGTTCCATTAGGTTGTGTACTTAGCTGCTATGTACTCTATATAAGGAAACAC
Organism: Rubia tinctorum; assembly: GCA_032355605.1. NCBI lineage: Eukaryota > Viridiplantae > Streptophyta > Magnoliopsida > Gentianales > Rubiaceae > Rubia > Rubia tinctorum. Next base: position 5,195,556 of record JAULKM010000009.1, read on the forward strand.
CCTTATATTTCCTTCAACCATAACATTACCATCTACATCAAAGATAGGTCTATATACAAAATATAAAAACATAAGCTTGGGAATATAGTGCTTACTTTGTGCAGTCCTACATGGTTCTGGTTTGTTTGGTACTAGAATGAAACTGCTAGTTGCCTATGTTAGATAGAACCACTTATCATCTATGTGGATGACATTGTGCATGTCCTTGAACATCATGTTGCATTCTAGCTTTCTTAGATACCACTCCAGCCTTGATTCTTTGCATGCCACCGTTAAACTTGGATGCACAACATTTGTGTGACTCCTCACCTCCTTGTTTTCTATTGCTCCTTATACTGTGCTCTTACCAACATGTAGCCCTCGTGTTGTGCTTCTGTAGGTACGCCTGTCCCTTAGAGGCAGCGCTAACTTCCAGGTCGATAGGATTTTTTATTTGGCCTACATCTCCCATGTCTCATTGAATGAGCGTTCACAACTTTTTCGTTGAATATTTGTCATCTGACCCATGCCTAGATTGTGCTGATTGTTCGTATGGAAACTTCCCACCTTTCCGCTGCTTGTAGACAACGATGGTGTTTTATTTGCCCAATCTGAATGTTTTGAAGCAGGAAGTGGGCGATTTCCTCCCTCTGTTCGTCCGTCAAATTCATCACAACATCACTCGATGATAAAAAAGAAGAGAAGAAGAGGATTGGATTTCGACTGGACAATTTTTTTTTCTGAGAGCTCTTTGGTGTCTTTTTGTAGTGTTTGTTGTTGTAGGGAAATAAATGCTCCATTTATAGTTGTAGAACAGATTTTGAACAACAATGAACAGTGGTAAAAAAGTGTATCTTTGGCTCAAATAGTGTAAATTTGGCTCCAAAAATGAAATTTTGGAGCCAAAGTTTAGTTTGGAGGGAATATTTAGAAGTTAGATTTCTGTAAACAAGGTTATTACCCGTTCCCCGAGTTACTATTCAGGGTGTACTTTTTTTACTTTTCAGCTTTTGGTCATACTTTAAGGGGTCAAGTCTGTACTTTTTTAATGTTCAATTTTTCAGCCACTCTTTCTTTTTATGCAATTTAAATTGGATGGAGGGAGTAGAGCAAATGAATTTGGTGGGCCCTTAACTATCACGATTGTTTACTTCGGCCCTCTATATTGTTTTTTGAACACTTCTGCCCCTAATTGAGCAAATGAGCTTGTTTGTGAGATAGTTAAGGGGCCAAAAGTGTTCAAAAAAGGGTTATGACTCAACAATTCTGAATGTTCAGGGCCCAGTAATGTTGGAAAAAATTTGGAGGGCCAAAGGAGGACGATCATGATAGTTAAGGGGCCACCGAAATCATTATCTCTTTCTATTATTGACCAATTGTAATTGTCTTCTAGAAAAAAAATACCAAAATCACACTATATAGATGTGTTTGACAGAGCTGTGCTTATAAAAAAAATTATCTTCTTTTGATTTATTTTGAAAGTAGGGGGAGATCAGTTTCAATTTCCCCCAAAAATAGCTTTTGCTTCTTAAATAAGCCATTTTAAAAAGTTTACCAAACACTAAAAATGAGCTTAGTTTATAAGCCAAACACTTGTAAGCCTTGCCAAACACATCCTTAGTTCTGAAAGTGCAAATATAACCTTCAAGTTTTGAAAGTGAAAAAAACCCGAGTTTTTAATGAAAGTGCTGCGATAACCCTTAGGTACCATTTCTAGTGTTGACCTTAACAAGAACAGTGTTGATTGAACGTGAAAAGATGAAAATGCCCCTCGGCTGAAACTTGAGATTTTAAGGACAATTTTACCCTTAAAAATAATGACCCCATGAAATTTTGATTTAAACCCAAAAATTACCAAATTTTGCTTCAGATTGCTGAGTCTGCTTAGCGTCAGCGCCGCCACTCAGCTCCACCGATTTCATCACCGCCCCAAACCCAACCTCACTATCACTCATCCCAGACTATTTCTAGAAACTTCCACACCTCACCCAACCCACCCCACCCGATCCCTACCTGATAAAGTATGGCTTTGTAAGCCCATATCTCCATCTAAGGCCCTAAGGCCCAAAGATCCAATGACTTAACCTAACACCTTACCCCACTCCCTACCTGATAAAGTATTGCTTTGTAAGCCCATATATCCATCTAAGGCCCTAAGGCCCAATGACTTGACCTAAAGAAGACATATTCCCTCAATTTATAAAAGAGGGCCAAAAGCCATTAGCAGGACAAGTTAACTCATTTGCCTCCATTACACTGTAGCTCTTCTCCATGACCCATTTTCAGATCTGACTTGAGCATCAGAGCTTAGAGAGTGCGGTCACACACCTCCCTTCCCTGAGTGACCCGTGCTATTTTACAGGTGTTCATCGACCATGATCAGCACCAAAAGATGGGCCCAACAGAGGCTGTACAGAAGCATCCCTGACACACCCGTATGGACTTCTTGAAGCCAAGTCCATGAAATTTTTTGCATTAACACTGGCTCCGACTGTGGGATCGATATTCAGGTCCACATCCAGGTCCCCCACGCAGCTCTCACATATGAGCTCAAACAAGCCTATAAACTAGGTTAATCGCATCTCCACATCTGAGAACATTTGGTACCGCCGTAGGTCAGTGAGTTTACAGACACTACCACAAAAAATAGCCAGCACATTATTTCGTACCAAAAATATAAAGGTTCAGGTACATTTTGTGTTAAAAAGAAGCAGCAAGAGTCAAAACCCATTTGCATGCTATGATGCACGGGGACGAGAAACTGATTGCAGTTTTCAATTGGGGACACTGCAGGGATGGAAAATGGGACATAAACGACATGGGGAAGTCCCAAAAACTTCCCTGGAATGCCGGAATGATCACTCATTTCCTCCCATGTTTGACCCAAAATAGAATACGTTTCTTATACAAATTTGCATTCCAATTTCAACGATTCTGTTTCCTAAACTGACTTCAATTCCAAAACCCCTCTATTTATACTTACCAATGCTGCAAAAACTTTTTTCTATTTTGATTTTGAACTTTGCATCTCCACCGCCTTGCGAATTACGATCTCCATCTCCGAAATCTCCACCGCCGTGTGATCAGAGAGACCCTGCCAGATTCGGAGTATGGTTTTTCGCTTCCGTTTTGTTACCTTTTTGCTGCTCTATTTGTTTTGAAATTTGTACCTTTGCTCTGTTTTGTGTGGGCTATGATTCTTGTTTTTTAGCAGCTTTATCCCTTTGTTCAATGTTTTCTTTATTGTTTTATGTGAAAGTGGACATAAGATGTTTCTTCTTTATTGCTTTAACCAATAACCAATGTCCTTTATTTAGTCATTTGTTTAGTGGCGGTAGCTTGTAGCCCTTTGTTTATTTTTTTTCAAACAACTTTGCTTTGTTTTTGTTTTTTAGTAGATTCTTTTGTATGGATATTATATTCTTTTATTGTTAAATCATGGATCACATTTGTTTTGTTTTCGTATCACTTTGCTTTGTTTACACCTTTGCTTTCTTTTGTATAGTTTTGATTTTTTTTCTTTATTTTTTATTTCTAACATATATATTTTTAATATTATATATGATAGATTATGGAATCACAAAATCACAAAATCACAAAATCAGTTTGAAAGCAAAAAGAAGGATTTGACACCTAAAGACATTTCTTTGCAAGGTGGTTCTAGTCAATCCACAATAAATTCTTCCTCTAAGAAAAGATGAATGAAGATGTCTCCGATTTCCAAATCACTGGATATTTCTTCTCGTGCCTAATTGGATCAAGAAATTGTAAGAATGTTTTACACTGGAGGATTGTCATTTAATTTGGCAAGGAATCCGTATTACTTGATGTCCTATACTTTTGCTGCTAGCCATAGCATAGCTGGATATGTGCCTCCCTGTTATAACAAATTGCGGACTACATTGCTTCAACAAGAGAAGAGTCATGTTGATAGATTAATGCAACCATTGAAAGGAACTTGGAGAGAAAGGGGGGGGGGGACAATTGTGAGAGATGGTTGGAGTGATCCAATGTGGAAGCCACTAATAAATTTTATAGCAACTTCTGGAAAATGTCCCATGCTTCTTAAAGCTACAAATTGCTTTGGTGAATATAAGGACAAATTTTTTATTGCAGATTTGATGAAGGAAGTGATTCTTGAGGTGAGTCATGAAAATGTGGTGCAGATTATCACGGATAATGCAACTAATTGCAAAGGGGCTGGTGAGATAATTGAGAGCATGTATCCTCACATTTATTGGACACCATGTGTTGTCCATACACTGAATCTTTCTTTGAAGAATATTTGTGCTCCAAAAAATACGAGAGGCAAAGAGAATACATTTGAATTGTGCAAGTGGATTACTGATGTTTATGAAAATGTTGTACAGATTAAGAACTTCATTATGAACCACATCTTGAGGTTGACCATTTTTAATAGGTTTTCTCCTCTTAAATTGCTTTCAGTTGCTGATACTTGTTTTGCCACAATCAGGTAATGGTTATAAGTGTTGAATGGGCTTCATTTAGAGAAGATGATATGCAAAAGGCAAATTTTTGTAAAGGATAGACTTGTGAATGATGATTGGAGGGATAAGGTGGATTATATCATTGATTTCACAAGACCTATCTATGATATGATTAGATTTTGTGACACTTATAGACCATGTCTTCACCTGGTGTATGAAATGTGGGACTCAATGATAGAGAAAGTGAAGACGGAGATTGACAAAAAGGGAAACCCTCAATTTCAAGATGTTATTGAAATCCTTATGCCTCGTTGAACTTAGAGCTATACTTCTCTTCATTGTCTTGCTTATTCATTGAACCCAAGGTATGTATTCTACAATAATAGCTTTCTATTTGTTTATATTGAATATATTTTAATATATGTGATTTCTTTTAAACATTTTTGATGTAGGTTTTATAGTCACGAATGACTTAATGAGGATAAGAATAGGAAAGATCCCCATAGAGATAGTGAAATATATCAAGAAAGCAACAAGTCCTTCCGAAAACTGTTTCCAAATAATGATGAGTTGAAAAAAGTTAATGATGAATTCGCAGACTTCTCACTCTTGGAAGGCTATTTAGGTAATTTGACTTCGATTTCAAATAGGTAATTATCCGATCCAAGGAATTGATGGGCTAATAATGGTGCAGACACTCCTTTCCTCCAAACGCTGGCTTTAAAATTACTTGGTCAACCTAATTATTCTTCGTGTTGTGAACGAAATTGGAGCACATACAATTTCATTCACTTCCTCAAGTGAAATAAGTTGAGCACAAGTCGTGCGGAAGATTTGGTTTTCATCCACAACAACCTCCGTCTTTTATCTAGAAATTCCGATCAATATGAAATGAGAAGATGAAAATGTGGGATGTTGGTGGAAACTGATTTGATTCTTTGGAGGATGTAAGATATTTAGAGCTTGCAAATCTATCATTTGATGGACCACAAATGACGAATGATTTAATTTCACAGAATATTAACGATCAATGTATTTTTTTGAATATTTAATAGAGGTTGGATTGGTATTTTTATTTTTCTTACAAATTATTAATTTAATTTGAGTCTAAATTGATGTTAAATTTTGAATATTATATATTATTATATTTTATCCATCCCTTGCCGTTTCGTATCCATAATATTTTAATTTTCCCATTTCCCATTTCCCGTTCCTGTAGCCGTTTACGTTCCCATCCCGTTACAACATAGTTTGCATGGTGGTATCCGAGCCAAAACAGGGAGCCAAAAACGGAGAGTTGACTCATGGGTGAAAAAGGAGAGTCCACCTAGCCGACTCAGCGAGTCAAGAAGAGAAGTCGACCCAGCCGACTCGGTGAGTCAAGAAGAGAAGTCGACCCAGCCAACTCAGCGAGTCAAGTAGAGAAGGCGACCCAGCCAACTCAGCGAGTTAATCGGCCCAGCTCAGCAGGGTCAAACCTGCTGGTCCGAAGCTTAATCCCAATCGACGAAAACTGCAGCTTATCTGGCTTCCATTCTCCACCGGCGGACGAGTTTCTCGCCCTATCTACTGGCGGGAGTAAGGTAGCCGATGACGTCCCTCTTAATCGACACTTTGAGTCAACCAATTTTCCCTGCCAGTAGAAAAAACTACAAATATCAATCTATATCACCCAAAAAAACTACAAAATATCAACGCCTATCAATTAAATGTCACCCAAATAATGAAAAACATAAACATAAGAGATTTGTTTTACAAATATCAACAAAAAGCTACAGTACCTCAACAATAAAAATTCTTTAAAAAAGGACCTGGTAATATTTGAACCCTAGTCTCAAACCTCAAAGCATAGAGTAACAACCACTAGGGGCGGAGACAAGCGGGGGCTAGAGGGGGCTCCAGCGCCCGCCGAGCTAAAATTTACGGGAAATTTTAGGGTAATTTTTTTTCAAGCCCCCTCTAATATAAAGAAAAACTAGAGATTTTTTTTCTTTGCATATCAGCCCCCACCACAAATGCTTTCTGGCTCCGCCCCTGACAACCACTACACCAAAAACTCTTATTAAACATATAGTCAGTCAAATAATATTAAACATCAACATGTACATCAAGAACATAAATTCTTCAAAATAAAAGACATATTGAGTTTCGAACTCAAAATCTCTACCTCAATGTTCAGGACCCTAACCACTATAACAAACAATTATTGTTAGTTATTATCTCAGTCAAACACTAATAAACCTCAGCTTGTATTCGAAAAACCTAAAACATGAAATTAAACATCAAAATAAACCTTAAAGGGAGATTTGAACCCTAGACCTCTAACCTCAACAACATGAGTACTAACCACTACACCAAAAATCCTCTATTGATCATATACCCATTCAAATATTATTAAACCTAAATATATGTCTTCAGAAAAAAATGAACCTCACATCCAGTACATGAAACATTCGTCCTTCCACCGTCTGTCGCCACCACCGTTGTCCGCCGTCACCACCACCGTCCGTCGCCACCGCCATTGTTCGCCGTCACCACCGCCATCGTCCGCCGTCACCGCCGCCATCGTCTACCATCATCATCACACGAATGGTTTCTTCTTCACCGTCCGCCTCAGCCACATCCGACGCCGTCAAACTCCGCCACCTCCGACGTTGTTTGCCTCCGCCGTCGTCGATACGACACCGCATTCCGTTCGTCGGCCATCCGACGGCGTTGCGGTCCGCCTTTGCCACGAAAACAGAACGTGTGGACTCCAAGAGACTCACGCGTTGTCCCCAAATGAGCGTGTGAATCTCAGACGCTCTGTTTTCTCCTCAGAACTTTCACCATTGTTGCTTCACCATCGCCGTTCGACTCTGCAAACCTAGCACCATCGCCTAGCACCTCATCGTCGTCGAATCGTGCCTCTTCATAGTCGTTCACCTCGACGTCGACGTCTGTAAATTTATCGCTAGGCTTCCACAGTGATCGCGACATTCTGTGCAACGCTAGGCTTCCTCCTCAGAATGGCAAAGCTGGAGATCAATTGGAGGTGCTAGAGATTGGTTGGAGGCGGAGAAGATCGAACATCGCTGGAAATCCTGCAGCGTCGTCGACTCTAGCTTCGTCAGCGTTGAAACCCTGGATCCGCCTGTTTTGTTTAATTTCGAAGCTAGTGCAAGATTCGGACGTGATTCCAGCTGTTCAAGAGGCGATTCTGGAGGAGCGACAGATATTCGGTGGAATTCCTGCTGAATCTGGCGGTAACCGTCGACCAGAGGCAGTTACCGGTGGGAGGAGGAGGAAAAAGGAAAAATGAAAAATCTGATATGTTTGTGATATATAGTATTTTGGTAACTGCACAGTGAGTCCCTAAATTTATCAGCATATTTTAAAAAAACCCCATTGCACAATAAATCCCTGGCTTAAAGTTTAGGCTGCCTAAAACAAGACCTTGTCATGAGATAGTTAGAAATTGTTAAATATATTGAATATAATAAAATTTGATTATTTTATAATATTTCATTCAAATTATTTAAAACGTAATTATTTATATGTTGAGATTCATTTTAAAAGACTATTATAATTATATGCATCTGATTGCAATAAATAAAAGTAAATATCAAATGACTTTATTAGTCTCACTAAATATAAAATGTCTTCATTTACAGTTAATCGGTATAAAACAAGACTTTGTCATGTATAAATTAATAAATAAATAATATGTACACATATTTCTATCAGAAGTACTCTAACAAGTATAAAAAAATCTGAACATTTTATTACTTCATATCATGTGTCTCTTTAAATTTTCAGTGATATTACAATGAGATATATATGGTTTTAATTATATCTTAAGAATTATATATTTTAATAAATTGTGATTGATTATATATAGTAAAGAATTAAAATCAGTAACATATTATAATATTAGTATAAGTTAGGATTGATAATATATAGTAAAGAATTATAGCAGTAAAATATTATAATATTAGTATGTTACTTTTAGACAACTTTGGTTTAGATTAGTCAAAATGACTTCAATATCCCCAATTAATAGCACCAAAGTAAAAAATTTCTATTAAATGGTGCTTTGGAAGAAGAAAAAGGAGAAAAGAGGACATTTTAGAAAGGAGTTAATGCCAGAAAAGGAAACAAAAATTTTGGAAAAAACAAGAAAGTAGTAGAGAAAAGAAAATATAAGTGAAAAGAAGAATTCTTTTCATTTTTTTTAAAAAAAAAGAGAAGAAGGAGAGAATGGGTACTTAATTTATTCTCTTTATTTCATATAAGACACCAAAAACTAATATCTGGTGCAACATCAAAACTCGATAGAGCCCAGGACAAGCATAGTTTAGGGTAGCATCAAAGCTCGGCACAGCCCAAAACAGACATGAGCCATGGCAAGCACTAAGAGTCGAACAAAGTCTGGTGCAACATCAAGACTCAACAGAGCCCAAGGCAAGCATAGTTCAGGGCAACATCAAAACTTGGTACAACCCAAAGAAGACATGACCCAGGGCAAGCATTAAAACCGGTTGGTGCAGCACCAAGACTCAATATTGCCTAGAGTAAGCAATGTTAAGGGTAGAGCACAACCAGAGCGCTGCAGTATCCACATGACAAGGTTGGTTGCATCCCTAGTTAATAAGGTTAGAAATATACAATTGTTCACTTGGATACTGCAGCCAACCTTGTTCTGTGGATACTGCAGCTCTGGCTGTGCTCTACCCTTAACATTCAGAAAATGATCAAGAGAGTCTATGTTGTCCGAAAAAGGACACTTAGAAGGAAGATGAAAACCAAAATGTGAGAGAACATTATCAAAAGGTAAAAGTGAATTCATAGTTCTCCACATAAAAACTGATATTTTTTTTTGGATTTTGCTGTTCCATAATGCTTTTAAAGAAATAGAATTACCCCTCTGCTCCCTGAGTAAATTATAGGCTGATTTGAAGCTGAAATTTCCTCTTATCTCTGGTTTCCAAATGAGCCTGTCCTGTCTGTGAGCATTGCATTTTGCATCCTATAGAAAGACCTGCAAAGAAGTGTCAATCAGTGAAATTATTTGAGGCAAGAAATCCTGTTTATACTCTATGAAGTGTGCCACGGTGTAATTCAGAGGAATTCCTGAATTTTCATGATCAATCAGGTCAATTAAAGGTCCTCTGTCTGTCCAGTTTGAGTCCCAAAAATTGCACTCCCCTCTGCCATGAATAACCCTAGTGTGTTGTTCAGCAAAAACATTCACTTGACAAATTCTTTTCCAGTTTTTTTTGAAGTTTTTGCTGTTTGAGGAAGAGATGCAATAAAAGAGGTCCATGGAGCTTTTATAGATTGATTTCCACCATAGTTTGACCCAGTTACTAAGGTTAGAAATATACAATTGTTCACTTAAAAAATAACCTTGGCATGACTCCCTGTAGAAACATAAATAAATTGTTTCGAGTGGAATCACATAACTCCATGAAAATAAGTATTCACCTAAATACTACCAAATACGTGATTTGTATATGTTAATAAGCAAATAAATTAAAGAAATTATGTATGTGATTGTCATGTTGAAATCCAAAACTAAAGACACTATGCATGATTACTTAAAGGAAAAATAATAATTCATGCAAGTTCCAGTTATATATTATATACCTTTGTCATTTAAATTTATAAATGATAGCATGGTTAACAAAGTTGACTCTTGTAATGGTTGTTTAAAGAAAAACCTAAAAATAATGAGTTGATACATTATACCATCTTCTGTACTGATGCATGCTAGCTTGGTTCTGTTTAAATTGAGACACACTAGTATGAAATGCTTAGTTGTACAAGCTTGACAGTAAAATAACAAGCAAAATACCCGTAGCCGCAGGAAAGCCAGTGCCACAACCTAATATTCTAGGATCAAAGAAAGCTTAGCCATCAGCTTGTCAAACATGGCGTTGATTAAACCTCATCCTGCTCAGGTAGGGCAATGATCACCCCTCAGCTTGCACGAACAGGGTAATGCCTTGATGGGTTATCGCCAGAGAAATCTCAACCCTCTTACCTGTTCAAGCAGGCCAAGACATGGCAACCTTGAGAAAAGGCGGTATGAGCATACATGTTATTTATGAAATTATGCATATGAATGCTGTTACATTTGCATACCTTGTGTGGGTAAACAATATCCCCCACTATAAAATTGAAGAGCTGATGTATTATGTTTCCTTAAATTGAAGCGTGTTAGCACTGTCCACCAAGACGAGACATGCTAGCATGAAATGCTTAATCATTGGGAGGCCGTTGTCGTGCCTCTCAAAGATAGTATTTATAGGCCCTAATTGTGGCTATACTACTAGAAAGTAGATAGTAGCAAGTCAGGGTCGTCCACGAGGAAAAGGGGGTTTTATTGAGTGTTAAGCGTAATTAAAAGCACATAAATATGTCACACTAAGTGTGTGGTAACAAACTTGGGGGGGGGGTGGTTGATTTTAAAAACACAATGACCCTTACCCTCGGGTCACCCTAGATGATCAGCGTCATAGATTTCC
>JAULKM010000009.1:5207544-5219330 GCA_032355605.1 Rubia tinctorum
AAGCAATTCATATACTCAAACTTCCAATATCATTAATGTATTTAACAACCCAATTCAAGCACAATAAATACACAATATCAAAGCACTAAATAACTTACATATAGATCTCAATACATGGGCTTGGAAGCCTTAATCAATTGCTCCCAAGGTTATGTTTAGCCACTAGAACCCATACTAATTAACAAAAGCAAATTAAACATGAATTCAAGAAGAAACTAAGATGGAAAATATGGGAAAACTAGGGTTTTGAGGTATGTAATAGGAGGAGAAAAGTTGTGGAAGAATGAGAAAAGTAATGAGTATTTATAGTAAAAAATGTCCAAAAAGTAAGTCTGGGCTGACGACCGTCACGACTTGCGAGACAGCCAAAGTACTCCGCCCTCACATGACTTCTTCTCTTTGGTCTTAGTGTAGTTGTCTCCTCTTCCTTGCTATGGTTTTTCAAAGTCTTCATTGTCTTCAAAATGGAGTCTTCAAGGTCTTCAAATATTCAACAATTACCTCATCTCACGGAATCCATATTACAAGTGACAAAAGCGATAAAGTCGCTTTTAACTCTAGTAATAGCATTTCAAGGTAAAATAGAGTATCCAAAGCACAAAAGCTTACCAAAATGAGTACAAAAGATCCCAAAATCATCGTATAATATGGACATATCAAACCTCCCCACACTTAAACCTCACTCGTCCTCGAGTAAGAAAAGGTTCAAGAATATGAAGAAGTTCAAATGTCCCCATCCTAATTCTAATAACCCCCCAAATAAAAATCTCACAAAACTCTCAACTTTATAATTCCCCAAATGTATACATCACACAAAAACCTTTTTCTGAATCTACTCATATATACTATTAATTCCCTATTTCATAGAAGATTTTCTAATCACGAATTGATATTCCCCAAAAGTCCATGGTATCAAGTGAAGCTAAAAACCAAATATCAAATGTTCCAACATAAGCTTCACTTTATACCAACAACACATATACCTAAAAAATGAAGCACACCAAGAATCAAGAATTTCATACCTTACTTCGTTTTCTCCACTTACTTACCCAATCCCAAGAAGCGCCATGATGTTAGGCTACATGATCAACCAATTTTCAACCACAACCTTATGACTCCAACGTCGGCAAATGAGTAGATAGTAACAAAATTTCCTTTTCCTTTTCTCTTTCTCTCATTTTGCCTAGGAGCCCTTTTGGGTTTTCATCCTAGCCATACATCATGTTTCTTAGGCTCACATCTCACCCACATTTAGCCTCTCATTTTTGCCTAGGCCACCCTTTCGGGTTTTCAACCTATCCGGGCCCCCAATGTTTCCTAAATTGCCCTCTCGGGTTTTCAACTTATCAGGTTTATTTTTATTCTTTTTTAAACTTTCCAAAAGCAATGGATTTATCCATAAAGTCTAAAGTCTACCAAAAGAAAAATGGCATAAAGAAAATCTAAACTGTCAAACATCCCAAAAGAAACAAATCATCCGAAAAGCAATTAAAAAACTAGCGTCTCAAAAGTGCCACCCATCCCCACACTGGAATCCTACATTGTCCTCAATGTAGACAAAACATGGAAAACAATACAATACAAAGCAAAGTAGGGGGTATGTAATAGAGAAGTGCTCACAATCCCTGTTGTGAGGAGGAACCACCATCTCCGTACCGCTGCTAGTACTCGGCCATCCATGCCTCATTCCTCAGGCATCGCTCTCGGTGCCTAACTGCTCGGGCATCCGATCCCGTGGGGTCACCAGCTTGTGCTCGCATATCCCACACTGCGGATGCGAGCTGGTAGATCTCCTCATCAATGTTCAAGATGTTTCGCGACATGTACACACTGTGATCGTACATCATGTTGTGAAGCCAGAGGCTGCTGAGGGTGGCTCGGACCGCTCTGCATCGGGTCTGTCTGCATCCGGTATGGCTGAGGTCGCTGCGGAGAAGGCTGTGGTGACTGGGGCTGCATCGGCTCCTGCTGCGGTGGATCCATGGCAAAGGGTATGGCACCCTCATCAGAGTGAATGGGGAGGTTTTTAAGATCTCTCTCGAATCCCCTTCTGCAATCCTGATCTGGCTCAATCGCCAAATCAGTAACGGGTGTGTCCTATTAAAGCTTCGTACGTTGGGACTGTAGCAACTTCATGAAAGGGACACTCACATCCCCATACAACCACTGGAACGACCGCGAATCAGAAGTGGTCTTGATCAAATAAAAGTTGACCATCCGAGTCAACGTTATGCGGTAGGATAATCCTCGACCAAGCCGCGGCAAACCGTCAGGTAACTCAACGCCCAAGTGCTCTGCCAGAAGTGCAATCATGCCCCCTGCAGAAATCTCACCCTTATCCTTCTTCGCTGCCTCTAGAATCCTCTCAACCCACAATTTTGTCCAACGTCCGAATCTCGTCCTCTCAGTGGTCTACTCCCATAGAAACTGTATCTTATCATTGGGGATATTTGTCGCCTCAGCGCGACAAAAGAGAGTGGAGGATATCAGGAGGTGTACATACCGGAGCACCGGATGGATGATGGTGTTGTTCTTGTCCCTGGTATTTCTGGGCTTCTTGGCGATAATGTACCAAAAAAAAAGAAACTCTCATCCATCATGGGTACATGCCTCTCCGGATCCAGCCTAGCCCAGATCTCTGCAGAGTTCCACCCGAAAGTTGCCTCGATGTTTGAGAGGGTCATCCTGTAGGAGCGATCATTCAGGTGGAAGCGAATGAACCTCTCGCAAGGTATCCCATCCACCTCGGTGTATGTCTTGACTATGGAAAGGAATTCCAGGGTGTAAGAAACCTCCCGAACCCCCTTTCTCAAGGATGCATATGACCGGCTCCCTGAGCTGTAGTGCCTCCAAAGCTGCTTCGTCCGCAAAGCAAGTCTCCTGAATCTTCTGGGTGGACAAGGTGTCCCACCTCTGAGCATTAGCGCCGGTGATACGATGCAATCCCATGAAACAGTCAGGGACCAGTGGTGATGCAGGCTCAGCTGCTGGAGGAGGAGGTGGAGCAGACGAACCTGCTCTCGCTCTCTTCTTCGGGGCCATGTTTAATCAATACAGCAAAAACATCAGGTGCACAGAAAAATAAGAGATGTGATAAACATTCAAATGCCATCTCAAAAGAAAATATTTACATCAACTAATGAGCTTCTTCAGCTGATGCACCTTGCATGATACAGTAGTGTGAGCCCATCTTTAGAGTATTACAAAGTTTGGATTAATGACAATCTACTTCTAAGAGACAATCCTGAATCAATCAAAATAGTTTGCAACCTTAATTGTCATAAAGGGATCGAAAAAATTGGGATCCTAACAGGTCAACTAAAGGATGAAACAATGAACAAAAATGAAAATAACACAACTCAAACCATAAAATGTAAATATATACAAGCATTTATTTTCATAATCTCAAAAAGAATAGAAGATGCTCATACAAAACAACACCTACACATTTGTTTATTTTCATCGTAGAATTTGGCTTTTGAGTTTTATAACAAGAGTAAGAAAAATCAAACTGATTGGATTGAGAAAACAAACCTGAGCAGGCATTTCCTCGAGCACCTCTTTTATAGTAACTAAGGGATTCTTTGGTAATGGCAAATCTAAACCATATATTGAGGGCATCACAAAAGACACCTTCCACTTTTTATGATCAGCCACCTTTCCAAAAGTGAATTTTATTAGATATTCATGGAAACACTTTTGATCACCAAATAACACGAAAAAGAAATACGGTACGTCAGGAACTGCAATGGCCAGCTGGATAAAATTACACAATACATGCATTAAGGATATATAGGAAAGGCAAGGAGACAAATGGAACCCTGCGGCTCAGCCTACCATTTAGTAATGGTTCTAATCATTGTTAAGACAGCACCATGTGAATGATTCTACACACTGTCTATATGTAAAACAACATCCCGCGAAGGATTAAAGACAGTACCATAACAGTATAATGCAACTATCTTATTATAACAGAAGTACTTAAAACATGCATTAAAAGGAATTCATCATTAAAGCACACTTGTATTACAAGATTCAGACTCTAGCATAACTAATGCATCTACGACACCTAAAAATCAACACACGGAACAACTAAGCGTGGAGTAAATTCCCCAAAAATAAATGAATAATGGTGCAAACGGTAGCTGTAAATGATCAAAAATCTGGAAAATTATATTGCTGACGTTAAAAAAACACTGGTAATAAAACTAACCAATCCACCATTTGAATGACCCATGTCACTCAATAATCAAACTTGTGCTTTTCTTCTATTCGTATAAGCCTGCTTCCTGGCGGCCAACATCCTAGACTTCTCCTCGAAGGGAATTTCAACATATGCCTTCTTCCTTTTGCAGCGTGATCCATTCGATCAATAAATAATTACTCCCTCCGTCCCAGTAGTTTTGGCCTATTTTTTGGTCAACTTTCTCGGACCATGTTTGACCATATATTTCAATTAGTATATAGACTCTAATATCATCATGTGAGATATTGATAGACTCATATGTCTACGTAGTTTCTAAAGATAAAATTTTAATGTACCATTAATATGCGTAATTAAAGTTATTGATGGTCAAACATGACCTGAGAAAGTTGACCAAAAAACAGGCCAATAATCCTGGGACGGAGGTAGTATCATATACACAGGTTGATCAGTCAAGCAGAACCAAGGATTCAATTCGTACCAGGGAGAATTTGGCACCAACAAAGGCTAATTGATTCAAGCATCAGCCAAGATTCGATCGGTAGAATACAGAAGCAGAGTACAACCCTTGTTTGACAGACATAAGAAGATGAAATCCACAAACATCAAACACAACCAGAAACGGAAGAAAGAAACCGTTATTCTACATATATAAAGGCTATATTTCTAAAGGAAGGTAATATCAATATAATTCCGAGGACCCTTTATGTTTTTTGGCTGTTCTTTTTTTTTATCTTCATGTTAGTTTTTTTTAAAAATAATTTCAGCAAAAGGGAAATATACACTTCCAAAGTGAAGTACTTTGTTAGAAAATGAAAGCCTTATATCTGGGTTCTAGAGAAGGATTTACACAATGTGGTATGCCACGATCCTTGCTTATTATATTTCTGAAATAAAATGTTACAAAGATGGGTTGTTTCGTGGGAAAACCAGCAACATTTCAATATATTACACCACACCAATCACTGTAACACGCCTTTCCCGACGCTAAAACTAACAAATCATGTGGAACATAAGCTAAAATCTCATAACCATGCTATTAATCTCAAGGGTGACGTAAATGGTTACAACCAACAGGGTGTAAATGTATGAAGAGTACTTGTTCGACACTGAACTGCAGTGGAACATGCTCAATGTAGCATTAACCACGGGTTGAACCAAGGATCTATCCTTAAGATAAATTAATGAAAAGAAGTAAGAGTGCCAAGAGTTTCAATTAAACATGTCATTGATATCGAAAAATCACACAATATGAATGTGTAAATTTTACATGTTCAATCAGTAATGTAATAATCTAAGTATTAGCTGCTAATAAAACTTCCTTGTAAACAACATTTCTCATGTAACCGGTATGCTAAATCAACGAAGTCAATGGTCTGACAAGCACTTGTAATTGATCTACAGTTTTGGCCCTAGATAATGCAACATAAAGTTGTCCATGTGAAAATACTGGTTCCTTTAAGTAGACACCTACAAAATCTAAAGTCTTCCCTTGTGCTTTATTGATTGTCATCGCAAAACATAAACGTACAGGAAATTATTTTCTTTTGAATGGAATAGAAGAAAAACTATCCTCTGGAGCTTCTAAAGTTATACAAGGAATGAATACAGACTTTCCTGCAAATGAACCAACAGATATTTCAGCATGGATAAGGTTTTTTTTCAAAAATTTTACAAATAAGACATGTACCGTTACAAAGCCCTTCAGTGGGATTAATATTTCTAAGCAGTATAATTGGCGCATTTTTTTCCCATTACTAATTTGTAAGGGGGAAGGCCTTTAGGTGTTAGAGTGTAAAACAAATCTTATTGATCTGGTAGGGCTGAAGAACTTATATTTTCATTAGAAGAAAATATGTTACTTCTTCACCTAAGAATTTAGTAATTAAAACATCATTTATTTCATGTACAAATTCATTTCTCGTAGTAAGTATAACTCTTGTTATGAACGAATAAACATTAAAATCATTGTCACTAATTCTAGGGAATACCATGTCAATCAGTGAACTAAATGATGCAATGTCATCTGTAAAACAAACATTAATTTTTTATGGAACTAGGATTTCACCCTGGAAATTAGTAGCCTCTATTCCATCACCAACTTTCAACAAAAAATCTGAGAAATTCGGATCAAGTAATGCTCTCATATTCTGTGTGAGCTTCAGTTTTTCAAACTGATTCCACAATGGAGGCATAACTCTTGTAGAATTTATGATCTCTTGTTTTGTACCATTAATAATAACCGGAATTTTTTGGAGAAAATCACCACCAAAGACAATTGTTTTACCACCACAAATTATGTTTGTAGTCATTATGTCTCTTAGCATTTAATCAAACTTTTCAATAATATTACGTTTTGCCATTGTAGCTTCATCCCATATAATCAATTTTGCTACTTTTATTAAGTAAGCTAGAGTACTTTGTTTACTGACATTACAACATTTGGAATCACTTTCATGTAAGGGAATTTTAAACCGTGAGTGTGAAGTTCGACCTCTTGGAAGTAAATGCAGCTACTCTCGAGGTAGCGGTAGCAAGTACAATACCACCAGCTGATCTTATTGTTGCAAGAAGCACCTTGTATAAAACGTTTTCCCCGTACCTCCAGGGCCATCAACGAAAAATATTTTTAGAGAATTATTATTTACATTGTATAATATCTTATTATAAGTAAATCTTTGTGCCTCATTTAATTTAGCTACAACAACAAGATTTTCAGCTGTTACAATAATATATATATATTTTTCTATTTCTAGTTCTCTAGTAAAATTGTCTTCCACACTCATATATGTATCACTATCAAGGGAGAAAAAATCTTCAATTTTTTCCCCATTGAATGAAGAAGGTAAGTTAGGGAATCTAAAACTCTGTGTCTAATTATACAAGGACTAAGTGCTTTATTTTTAAAAATCTTTGGAAAGAAAATCTTCAAATTTCAGAAATAATTCCTTAGGATTTTTAGGATTAGAACAAATAAGAATAGTGGCAAATAGTTGACGTAAAGTGCTAGGCATGATATAAGTGCACACCTCTTGAAGACACATTTCAATAGTATCATCGGCATCCATTAATCCTAAAGCTTTAGCAGCATCTCTATATGTATCAAACATAATTCCAGCAACTGTCCTTAAATCCTCAAACGAAGTCTGTCTTTTTACGTGCATTAAAAGTAACCTTAAGTAAATTCTTTCACCTTCAAATGGACTACAACTCACAATACGACCAATCACTTCACTTCTTTTACGAGGCTGCCATTCTCTCAAGTCAGAGTGCCAAGTAAAATATTCAGGAAATTCAACATATAAACAATTCATATTTTTAGCATAATTATTGTATTTATTCATTAAAAAATTGTAAGCATAGTTTTTTTTCAAAAATGGATTTTCCGTAATGCTTTCTAAGGATCGATTTGCGGGAAATGTTACAGATTGATGGTTTTCTAAATGTAAAGGTAAGCATATAACGGAAGGATGTATTTGATTAAGGTCAAAACCAAATATTCACCACATTGCTTCTGCAGGTGAATATCCACCTTGCTTTTTGGAATGTTTTTATTTCATCAACTACAGGATCTTGGTCATTTTCATGTAAAGTGTAAAATATTTTATCTTGCCGTTTATAAATGTATTTGTAGATGTATTTTCCAGCCTAAATAGTTG
Organism: Rubia tinctorum; assembly: GCA_032355605.1. Classification (NCBI taxonomy): domain Eukaryota; kingdom Viridiplantae; phylum Streptophyta; class Magnoliopsida; order Gentianales; family Rubiaceae; genus Rubia; species Rubia tinctorum. The sequence continues at coordinate 5,215,408 of JAULKM010000009.1, forward strand.
AACATATTTCGACATTAATGTGGCAGTTAAATTTAGCAAGAAGATATTGATTGTAAGGTATAACCCAACAATTGTTAAGCTGTGAACCTCTTATTGTGACCAGGGAAGCATTACTACAGTGGTAAATAGGATATGAATTAGCTCCAAACATTGTCTAATCTGAAAACTCTTTTGGGTAATGGAATTTACAGGGTTTGTTTCTTATACAAGTGTACATTGGATTATGAATACCATAAGGGTCATGCATCATATGCTTTATAACCAGAGAAAACAAGTATGGCTCTTTTTTTGGTCAGGGATCTCAGCAGAAACAACTCTGTCAAAAGCTTCAGCAGTAAACATTTTTGAAGCATTACTTAAAACAAGCAAAAAATGAGCATGAGGCAAACCCCTTTCTGAAATTTTATCACATAAGTATAAGAAATAATGGTACCAAATATTTTTTTTGTTGAGAAGTTCCTTTTTTAGTATTTCAAGTTTTGAACGGAATACTCTAGCTACCAAATCAGGCATATTCTGGATTTCATCGGAAGGCAAGGTTAAAGTTTTATTTCAGGCCAATTTGGATTTGAAGTAATGGTTAAAAATATATCAGGTTTTCCATAGCGGCGAACTAAAGCAATGACATCAATATATATTTTACGCATATCTCTAGGACCTCCTATAAATGAGCTTGGCATTATGAAACACTTGTGCGACACCCTTGTGCTATATCATCTAATAAGCCATGGTAAACCTCATTTCGTAAACGTCTTTGCATTTTATCATTTCGAAAGAAGTCTAGTCTTGATGTTTCAATCTTAATGTACATATCTACGACATATTGTTGTAAAAGTTTACCAGTATGCAGCAAAAAAGACTTTATCATTTTCTTGGATCTGTAACTTGTAGAAATAATATTGCCGAAGAAATTCTTCTTTTAGTGTTCTTATTTGTAGAAATTTGGTTTGCAGATTCTAAGAAACTATCTACGTTTATATAGTTTCGAATGTGAGGATTGCCTTCATTACATGCACTTTGAATTCTGTTTTGTGCTCTACTAATTTTATCAATTCCTCTATGCCAACTAGGTTCACCATTAGGAAAAATGAGTGGATATTGCATACTATCATAGCAACCAAAATAATGCTTAATAATTTGGGGACGATTATCTTTTGAATAAACTCGAATATGTTGACTTGTGTTCTGCTCTTCTAAATTTGATTCTAACCATATTCCAGCGACTTGTGAAACAGTGGGTTTATTAAAGACATGGTGGTTGAAAACAAGGTCAACATATAAAGCAATTTTGTATTCATCTAAATTAGGTATATTATTTAAACTTCTGAAAAAGTAGCATAGGAGTTCTGTTTCAAAAGATTAATCAATTTTGTCACGATAATTTCTCTGAATTTTGAACTGATAGACATACGGTGAGAAACTTCATGTTATGTATCATAAAAGTACAATTGAAGATTTTGTGGGTGTTCATCTAGTGGTGTAAGCTGATCCATAAAATGGTAAACCTGACCTTGGACACGAAATGTGTATATTCCTTCATTTCTCCTAGCTAAAGATTCATCACTATGCACACCAATTGATGTAAATGCAAACATATTATTATAACTATGGATACGGTGGCAGAAGTGTGCACTATCATCAGAATTTGAAACGTAGAGCTCAAGTAATTCCGAAGGCATTTCACTTTGTAGTAGTTTTACTTCTCCTAATGAACAACAGAAAGCTGGGGGTTCAAAATAAATGTGTTTGCATTTCAAAACATACAATCAGAAGCACCAGGTAACAAGTCAGGACAATTTGGTATCCGATTTAAAGGGTCGGCTACATTTGTTCCAGTGGTTGGAAATATAGGTGGTATGTAGTCCAGTTTTCTACGTTTTACTTTTTTTACCGCTCTACTATTGTTTAAAGATGCATACTTTTTCTTGTTATATGTAGAAGCCCTGTTTCATTTTTCAATTTCAGGTTGTTTTCCTTTATCTATTTGCGCGGTAAAAAAATATGTGCACACAACACAGAAGGAATGAAAGGTTGGAAAATATAAAGATTCACTTGTTTATCAGGGAAGGTGGGGAAAAAAAGTCATGCGGAAAGAAAAAAGTAGCACACCTTATTCTGTATGATTAGAACCGGTCTGTAAAGTGCAAAGAACAAGAACCAAAGTGAACCTATTACAATTCATAAAAAAATTCAGTCAGTGGACATTGATAAACTTCGTGCTATGGTGTATGCACAGTTATCACAAGAAGAACTATACTATGATGAAATTTGCAAAATAAAAGATGTATTAAGTAGAATGAGAAGAAACGTTATTAACTTGGTAGAAATATAAAACCTATTCACGACAACACAAGCAGAGGCAATTTTTTTACTTCGGCATTCAAAATTGTAGAGAAGACTTGCTGTTTAGTTAAGCAGTAGTTGAAAATCTAATCCAACCTAATCCTGGAATACCTTACAAAAACTTTCAAGAAAGAAACAAGTAGCACCAAACTATTGCACATTATGTTAAGGTAATCATTTTTTTCAAGGACAGAACAGTGAAGGGGACTGTTTGCAACTAAGAAACTATACCCAGATTGTACTATCGGCTATGGATGCAAAAATATATATACATAGGCTCGTATTTATGTATAATCAACTATTTTCAGTGTGTCGGCCCTGTAGTTATGTGAAATACTCCTATGTAGCAGCAAAACATATATACATAGGCCATTGTGTAAGGCCTTAGCAGTACATTGTTTGAAAATAGCTACTCTACTTTGTTTATATTGAAAGAACAGAGTAGCTGTCAAAATATTCTACCTAAAAGGATTCCCTGATACTATACTAAGTTCTTGAATATTTCTTCTATTTGTTTGAACAACCGTACCGCAAAGCATATCGGAATCGGAGAATGGTCTAAAATACACTTTTTTCAACACTAAATGTTATTAGTAAACTGATATTTTTGTAATTGCATAAAGCAATGAAGAGGTGGAACGTGGAAACCATACTTATTTGCTGCTTAGCGTCATCCGCAAAGTGAAGGCATTCCGCATAGGATGTGGAAACTGAAGTTCATTCACCAACAGAAAATATAGCTTACCTCTTTTTTGGCGATCGCAGGCCTTTGCTGTCGGGTTCCCCACTTTGTAAGGTGAATAGAGGTCTTTTTAACAAGTAAAACCTTCACAAACTGTTGGTAAGATCTGTTGTCAAAGCTTTAGGATATACACTTATTCTCCCTTTATCTGAAATGAATGAGTTGTGTGAAGAGGGTATACACATTCATCCTCAGGGTCTTTAAATTGCAGAAGATGTTTAGTACATCACAAAATTAAGGTAGCCCTCACTGAAATTAAGGCAGCCCTAGTTGAAGCATTCAATTACAACTTTCTCTACACATAGATAGTTGCATCCTATAACAGATCATACATGAAAAGTATCCAAATGCAAAATATGAAAAACTCCTATTACTAAGTTTAACAACAGTATCCACCACAGCTTAAACAACTGATGCGTCTATTTTATACCGTGATTTTAGAATTTTTTTATACTCATTTTAGTGGATTTTTAGGCTTTAAAGACTTAATTTTGCCTTGAATTTCTATTATTAGATTTGAGAGCGACTTTTTTGCTTTTGTCACTTTTAATAAGAATTTCGTGAGACGGGGCAATTTTTGAAGATTTGAAGAAATCGGAGACTCCATTTTGAAGACCATGAAGACTTTTGAAGACCCGAAGAAAGAAATAAGAGAAGACTACATGAAGATCAAAGAGAAAAAATCAATTAAGGGAAGATTTTTCTGGCCGTCATGAGTCGCGACGGCCAACTGCCCACACTTACTTTTTGAGATTTTTGTACTATAAATACTCATCACTTTTCTCTTTCATCATACTCTCTTCTTCTTCCCGATTTTCTCTGCTCAAAACCCTAGGTT